>VZRF01010163.1:233827-335958 GCA_013396875.1 Vireo altiloquus
TGGCACTAGGAGAGACTTGGGGGCAATTTAAAAAAATACCTTTTTAATGATCATTGTAATGAAAAGTTGTGGTCTTCAGAAGTAGTGGGGAGTTCCGGCATGGAACTAAATAAAACATATTGAGAACCCTATTTTCTGCTGAGAAACTGGTGAATTCTGAATTCTGAATTCTGAAATAACGAGAAGGCAAAAAAAATTGCCTGATTGTGTTATTTTCCCCCAGGTGAATGGAACGACTGTGGACTGGCACACACCACTGTTCAACACTTGTGTCAGTGGCAGTGTGGCTTGTTTGAATTTATTGCTGGAGCATGGAGCCAGCCTACAACCGCCCTGTGACCTGGCCTCCCCCATCCACGAAGCTGCTAAGAGAGGTAACCCCGCAGGCATCTGCCCTCCTTTCCGTGGAAGAGGGAGATAGAGAAGATAGTTTTCTTGGTTTGGGTCATGTAAAATGCCTTGCTAGTTGGTGTCATCATGAGGGGTGCAGTTCTTCCCCCCCCTACTGCTCATCAAGGGCAGGTCAGCTCAGCTGTCAGATCCTCTGAGTTCACGTGGTGACACCTGGAAGGGGATGCATTGTCCAAGTCAGCTGCCTACAGTGTGGACATTTGGGGGAGACATCTGGCTATCTTCAAAAGGGGTGGAGGGAAACGCAGAGTGATTCATCTCATCTTCAATAGACATCTGAAATGAGTCAGATAAAATATGAGGCTTTAGTCTGTGAGGCTTTAGCCTGTTTTGTTGACAGGAGCTTTGCAGTTCCTGCTTTGCTGGCTGGATCCACTGGAGTGGATGAAAGTGTTATACTACCACCTCTTGACAAAACATTGAATCTTTGCCAAAGTACACTGCTGCAGCAGAATTTGCTAGAAAAAAAGAAAAAAGGCCTGATCTCTGTGAGTTGACTCTTCCTTTATCCCTTTTAAGGTCATGTAGGGTGTGTCGAACTCCTCGCATGCCGTGGGGTAAATATAGATCACAACATCGAGCACCTGGGTACTCCACTTTATGTAGCCTGTGAGAACCAGCAACTGAGCTGTGCCAAAAAGCTGCTTGAGTCAGGTAAGAACAAAAATAAAGAATAGTGTACTTTCATTTCCTGCAACATCTATCTTTGGATTATCTTTCCATCCATCAAATATTTAGAGGAGCTCTTGCTTTGGGACCTGGAGATGTTTCACTCCTAATAGCAGCCCTGGGTTGAATGTGGTAGAAGGGTGATCAGGGTCTTCCTGATCCAGGAATTCAGCTTTATATCTCCCAACAAAATGATCCTGGGTGATCCTGGATTTCCCATTGCTGATTGTGCCTAGAACTAACTATCCTTTCCAGTGTCTGTGCATGTGATGCAGCAGTTATTTGAAGTGGACAAAAAGAAAATTAAATTTTTTATTTTTCTTTCTCTTTACCCAAAACAATTGGTGGCTCAGCCACTTTTCCATCGTATTTCTGCAAACATGTTTTAATTTCCAATGAGTTCATAAAAAGTTTTGAGACATTTCCAACAAAGAAGAAGGTTCAGTACTATATCCTTTACATCACACAAACCTGGCTATAAGTCTAAACACTTGTATAATTACACAAAACCGTTTCTTGTTATCTACAATAGTACAGTTCTTCTAGCCAAAGGGGCCATGTAACCTATAGTAGCCACATAGCTGGTACAAAAATGATGGGCCAACAAATCTACTTTAGAAAAAACAAGCAAAAATCATATATATCACCTTTTAGGTAGGTCACTGTTTAGTACAATGACCTTTTTTGGGAAGAAGTCAAATAAAAATTAAATATTAAATGTTTGGCAACTATTTTCTTTCTTCTGCTGATTTGTTTTTTGCTGCCTCCTATATATGGTAATGTGTACTATAAAAACACTATAAATAGTTTTGAATTAGTTCTGCAGCTCACCTTTCTTATGGTGTTTTGGGAGCCACTAATCCAGGGTAATGAATGGGAGAACTCTCATCAGGGGAGCTTATGTCCTCTTCTGCCAAGGACCTCTAGAACTTTTCCATCCTCGCATTTTTTCCCCGACAGATACTTTGGCATTTGTAAATCCAACCAGCTTAAGCCTCCAGTACAGAGCATGTTGACATCCTGCATGTATTTTAAGGGATGGGAAGCAGAGGTGGGCCATAGGTGGAACTACACCTTTGTCCTTTGTCAAGATATCCATGGGCTGGGCTGTGGGTGAAGGACTTCCTCATGCACTGTTCCTCTGGGATTATTTTCTTAGTCCCAACACCACTGCTTCCCACCCAGTGAGAGTTGTGCTTGAGCAAATCGTAGTACCAAGCCCCAGAGTAGAAGTGCCCCTGCCTCTGGGTGCAGGCTACAGCATTTGTGTGTTATTCACAGAAACAGCAGCTAGTGCAGTGAGTGAAAATAGGCTACTGTTTAGTGATTGTTCTTTGTCACCATTCCTTGTCTTCTCTTATTGTTCAGGAGCAAACGTGAACAGCGGCAAGGGCCTGGACTCCCCTCTGCACATGGCTGCCAGGAATTGCAGTGTGGAGCTGGTGAAGCTGCTGATGGACTTTGGAGCAGATGTTTGGGTGAAGAACGCTGAAAACAAGAGGCCAGTGGAGCTTGTCCCACCTGGCAGCCCTGTGGGCCAGCTGTTCCTGCAGAGAGAAGGTGCCCCTTAGAGCTTGATTTAGGGAAAACCCACACAGACTATTGCACGAGGCTATGCTATTCCAGGCTGCTAGCACTAGAAAACTGGGAATAAATAAGCTTGCCTCCATTCACTGACATAGGAACATTGTTCAAAAAACAGAAATTTGCCTGAAAACAGTGGTGCATTAACTTTCTAATGGTAAGAAAAATAACTCATCTTGAACCTCCAGATTTTGAATCTACTGCATCAGGAAGCAATCATATGGAGCTTGCCATATAATGTAAAATAGAGTTTAGGGTGAATAAACAAGCAAAAGACTTCTTAGAAATTAATGGTAGCTTTTTTCATTACCTCAAACATTGAATTTAGTGAGAATGTGTCAGTTCCCTTGTGTCAGACAGAAGTAGGCCCTGGAGTGCTCTGTAGAATGTGCTGACAAATGCAGGCAGCAAATCACCTCTGATGGGAATTGAGGTTAGATAGTGAGGGTGAGGTTTGGAATCTCTGGTTATACAGTATGCTGATGGTCAGGTTTGTCTCAGCACAAATGCATAAATGCACATTTTCAACCCAAAAAATTTAATGCATGTAATACTAAAGTATATTAAAGAACTTGGTTTTTAATTCTTTGCCCTTTTCTTTTATTGTTGGGCCAATCTTTTAAATAGATGCTAAAGTATCTTTAAAATGAAAGACTATATGATTTTTTTTTGGACATTAAGGAAAATTGCACAGGAATGATATAAGGAATTATATATTTATATTCATTTATAAACTAGATTTTTTTAAAGACCAACCTTATGTGCTGAATAATACAACAGTATCAAACCATAAGCTTAAACTTCAGGAAGTGTCTATTTTGTACTTGTAAATTAAATAGTTCCAGGTAATTTTATTTTATTTTATTGATTATGAAATCTTTAATGAAGTATGGAGAGAAATGTTGCTTACTATTATTGAGGGAAATTAGAATAAGATCTCTAGTGTCTACTCATTTTTGTACTTGTGTTCTTCCTTAGATTTTCTCATTCAGTCAGCAAGCTATACATATTACTAAAGAATCTGGATTTCCATTGTTTTAAACAAATTGGTGATGGTGTGGTCCACGCCAGTTACATGTTGATGAGATTGTTGCCATAGAAAGGTAAAATTGGAATAACAAAGTGATGGATCAGGCCCTGCTTGAAGTAACAACATGAAAGTAGCATGGAAACAACTGTGCTGTGCATGAGCAACATGTATTTAGTTTCTCAGCCTAATCTATGGCACACAGAGCCATGATCTTTTTGAGTTCCAGTCCCTGCTGCATTCGATTCCTGAGTCCCATGGCACTGCATGTATCCTGTTTATTTGATATAGAAAAACATTTCAGACACACCCTGTGGAGCTGACCTGGGAAACACTGCTCGAGCTGAGCTGACAGCATGGGCAGTGAGGAACTTTTCTAACTGAAATTCAGCAACCAAAATCAGAAACAATAAATGTCTGAAGGGAGTTTTCCTGTGGAATAGCGTTTTTCTGATGTTATCCAACGTGCCCTTCTCTGAGTGGGGTCATGCCTGTGGACAGCTGATGTTTGGCGTCTTTGGCTGGCTGAACTATTGCAGTCTGGGAGAGCGGTGGAAGAGCTGCTCTCCAGCCCTGCTCCCATGCAAGGCTCCTCTCCTGCCATGCCCGAGCTGCTGGAGCCATGCAGCCCATGGCCAGGCAGGCTGCAGGGACGGTGTTTGGACAAGAGCTGGTGAGTGTGCTGACCCAGTCACCCTCCCAGGACCAGCCCAGAGCAGGTGCAGTACATGTGGTGGTTCCCTTCCTAGCAGTTCACCGTCCTGCTGGACCATGCCACACCCTGCTTACATCTCAGGGACAGTCATGGGAGAATTGGTGAATGCTCTGTGCTGTGTTTTTGAAGGGCGTGCTTGTGTTTGATAAATATTTTCCAGTGTAGTGTCACTGCTTGTGTTTTGATAAGTCTTCATGTTTTGGGTTTGGTTGTTTTTTCTTTTAATGGAAGATTTTTTTCTTAAATGAGATGTTTGTCTGTGGGATCGGAGTCCAGCACAAGTGCAGTGTGATACTGCAATAGTTTAACTGGCTTGCCTTGTTTTGTACCCAAAAATGGCGTAACATCTCATATGCTGACTCCTAGCAGAAGGGTGCAGCCCTTTGCATGGACTTTGCAATAGCACAACAGTTTTCAGCCTTGCAAAGCTGCTGGAAATGTGGTGTCCTGCACGAGGGAAGTCCCAAAAGCTGATCAAAGCTGCCATCTCACTGCATTTTTGTTGCAGCCTCCCTTCCTTCCCTCTGCTCTGCAGAAGGGGGGGGCACCCAAACTGTCCCCTCCCAGCTCACTCACCTCCCTGTCTCTTTCAGCAGTGCCTCTTCTCATGTCCTCCCCACTCCCTGCATCCAACCCCCTCACCAATGCCCATCTTCCTGCCTGTCCTCCCACAGCCCCTGCCACCTTACACACTTATCACCCCTGTGCAAACCATGCTCTGGAGGGTTGAACACAGGCAGGTGCCGCAGGTAAGACTTCACATAGGATCTTCCTCTTCCTGAAAAGGATAAGTGACCCAAACCAGTGTATAATGCTATTATACTTAGATTTTTTATAAAGTGACAAAGATTCTTCAACAGGGTTCCCATCTATCAACAAGGGACTGGTTAACCTGGAAGGTTTAAATAAAGAACTGTATAGTGTTTCTTTTGCTTTGTGTTCATCACTCTTATGAAATATGCCTCAGGAAAGCAGTGAATGGGAAACTTTGATCTCACTGGCGGACTGAGAGGAGGGAAGGGCTTTTAAAGTAGCATCAATCATCTCTTCTCAGACAGTACAAACATTTGCGCAGCTTAAAAGGGAAAGACTGATGCTGCTGATGCCAGTTGAGTAATGACAGAGTGGCTGGAAGGGGCATGGACTGGACTGCAGGTGAGCAGGTGTCCTTTGGGGGATTCAGGTTTGACTTTTCACTGCTGAGAGTGAAAAGCTGGTGAGAGGTGGGTTGCAGGAGGTGGGGTGAGCAGTGATGCACAGCTGCTATTTCAGGTTTATAGTTTTGGCATTATAAAGCCACGTGCATAACCTCTACCCTGGATCTTTCTCCAGGGCCACTGTCCTTGATGCAGTTGTGCCGCCTGTGCATTAGGAGGTGCTTTGGATACAAGCAGCATCAGAAAATATCTGGACTTCTCCTCCCAGATGAGCTGAAACATTTCCTTCTCCACATTTGAGCCTTTTCACGTTCAAAATGGTGCCTTTACATAACACAGCAAGGTTTGTTGACTTTTTTCATCACTAGTGTTTACCAATGTTTGCAATGATAATTTATGGTGATTTTTGGCCTCTAGTAAAGCCTGGGTCTAGGAATCACAGGACTGACCAACTTGCTCAGTCCTCACGGCCATCACCCCCACTAAATCCATTTGGAAAGAAACAATCCTGCGTGGTTGCATGGTGAAGCTTGGAAATGTGATGTGAGAGCCCCCTTGAAAGCACAGAAAATTAGCATAACATTTTAAAATAGATCTCTTGATTCTCTGGCACAATTTCAGAGGTCTTGTGGTTGACAACCCCTTACAAAGAAAACACGTATCCCAGCCCAGCACTAACAGCATTTCGTGTAAACATTAGGCACACCAGGGAGAGCTACAGAGAGCTTTCTCTGTAAGCAGTGCTCACATGCCTGTCATCTGTGAGGGGTGAGGGCTGTGCCCACGCCACCATGGGTACGAGAGGGAACCCAGCTGAACCCACTTGCCGAGCAAATCAGAAGTTACTTATTTTCTAAGGGTATCACGCTGCAGATAGATAAGCACCAACCAACAATCATCTGCATTTAGGCCAGCATCTGAAACAAGCATTACTGCCACAACAGCAAGGAGGTCACTGCTGATGGCAGCTCCCTACAGAGCAATAATAGTGGGGCAAAAGTTTTTAATCATCCATTAAAAATCAATTACTCCTGATACTTTGAGACATAGAGGAGCTACATTTTCTCCTTGTAGCATGTTATTTTTTAAGGACACAGGCTAACAGGTTATCAGTAGCAGGCACTGAGTGCTCCCCATTTCTGCCCTGAAAATTAGGTGATATTTCCTAAGCACTTTACAGCATGTATCAGAAAAACAACATCTTCTACGCCCTCTCTCCACCCAAGAAAAAATACGGAGTGAGATAGTATTTTTTTCTGGGAGGGTTGCTACCTCATTCATAGCATTTTCCATGAAAGTGGTAATAATAACACCTTTAATATGTGGTCATAAAACAAACAATGAAATCCAAGTCCATTCCAGATTAGAAAAGTAGAGAACAATTTCTACCCCCTGCTCAGTTGCTGAGCAGTTGACTCACTGTATGACGTATGTGGTTCTTATTCCACTGAGGTCAAAAGAACAAATATTTCCTCCAGCTAGACTTAAACACTGGACATTTTTCTTTCCCTTTCAGAAACAGGTCCTGCTGCCACAAACCAAAATGCGGTTGTGACCACTTGGGTGCTCCCCTGGGGATATCAGCTGCCTGATACATGTGGAAGCAAGGATGCTGAGACTCCACCTCTTCATTCTGTCGCCGTGTTTCCTCTTGAGTTCTAAACCAAAGTGCATCTGCATCACCTGGGAGCAGCAGCATGCCCAGCTCCCTGAGGGGCTGCCATGTCACCCTGAGCTGAAGGGGCAGCCAAGCACTGCAGTGCTTCTGGAGATCCTGTTCCACTTCGCTGTGGAGACTCCCTAAGAGTGGGCTGGGAGTGCAAAAACTGCTGACATCACTAACACCAGCACTGAGAGATACAGAGTCCTCACCTCAGAAGTGGAGAGACTGGCAACCTTCAAATATATGAAAGCTTATTTTGGTGTTCACTGGTGTGCCAGTGTGTGCAGTGCCAGCCTTCCTTGTGCACAAGAGAAGCTAAAGAGGAGAGATCAAAAGCAAACCTGGATGTTGGTATTTGATGTAAATCACAATTCAAATCCTCATCTGCACGACATTACTGCTGGCTGTGGGTGTCCAGTGTGATGGCTGGATTCCTTTGTGCTGACCAAACACAGCACAGTTCTGTTGGGGTTGTGGGATACTCAATCATACCCTAATGGGACAAAATGACAAACACAGTTAGGTCTGTAACTCCTCTGATGACACACGGAAATGTGTCACTTATCTGATCCAATTCATCACACAAATTTGAGCCATGTAAAAATTAACTGGCTGGTTTAAGATTGTCTTCTATATGGTTTCCCTTGTGCTCAGGAAGAAAAGACATCTGTCTTCACAGAGATTGGATAAAAGCAGGTATCTGGGGTGGGAAAGGTATATTCTTCTAAAATTAGTGTCTTGGTTAAGCTGAATCTGCATTGAACAGGCAAGGAATGGATAATGAACCTAGTGTTTAAATTTTGGAGATGAAAGTGTGAAGAATCCCTGCTTTGGTGACATGGGAAAGCTAGAGATCCATCTTATTATGTTCTAGATAATGAAGAAACATTTTTGTACATACTGATTTTGCCTTTAGGCATCTTATTTTGTAACTTCAGCCAATGGGGTTTTTAGGAGTAATGCTAATTCCAGGAGGAAATTGCTCTGAGAACCAGGTGAGGTGGTTGCTTCCAGTTTGCTTTTCTTATGAAAATTTCATGATATGACTCTGTTTACTTGAATCCTTCTGCCTAAGTGTAATTAGGATGAATTCTGTATGCTCAGCTTGTATCATCTCAGTGTGTTTACTTATTTATTTTCATGAAAATTGTGATCAACACTGGTGAATTACAGCTTTATGCATCAACACTTACCCAGTTATAAACTGTAAAAGTTGTTTGATGCAAACTGAATAAGCTCATTATAGGTGACGTTTGGATTTTTTTCTATATTTGAAACAATTCAAAATGTAATGCAGGACTTAAATGATTGTCAGGAATATATTTTTTCAGATTCTTTCCTACTTTTATGTTAACAATTTAATGGTAGTTAAGCCATGATTTTGTAGGGTATTTTCTCAGAAATAAATAGTTTATACTCTTTTGCTTGTTAGTTTTTCATATTTTTAAAGTGATAGCCCTAATTTTGTGGATTGACTGATACTATGGAGTTTTGAATTCTAATTGCTTGCAATCCCACATGCAGGCAGGTAGTCAACAGAGTATTTCCTTCAAATGTAACTATAGTAAAGATGAGACTGAAATGCAAATACTGTGCAAATCTTTCCTTTTCTGATGTTTTAATGTAGAGCTGGACTCTTGAAATTCCTTCTTTGCTCACTTGAGGCTTAGTGAAAAGGAGATGGAGATTCCACAAAGTAGGAATTGTAAATTAATTAATATGTAAATTAAGATGGTCACTGTCTTCAGCTTGTTTTTGTTTTTTTTTTTTTTTAACTTTTGCATGAGTTGATTTGCATGAGTTTGTTTCTCCTGCCAACTCATCAAAAGGCACATGCAATGTTCTGGTGCTGTTGTGTGCTCCTACACAGCACAACCCTGTACTGGAAGTGAGAGTGTGGAGGTCCCTGTGTGGTCAGAAGTCCAGCAGGTGTCTGTCAGTGCCATTGAGTTGGATTGGGGAGGTGTGGAAGGACACTCATTCCCTCTCCATTAGATGCACCTCTGGAAGTCCCTGCCCACAAAGACCAACTCAAAGAGCAAGGGCAGTGCCAGCAAATTGCTTTATGAGATGTTGTTTCTGCTGGATACAGGGCTGCTTATGGAAACTGTGGAACTAAACCAACACCTCAACAAAATAAAACAATGGATTTAAGTGAGAAAACAATCTTTAGTGTTATTGAAAAATGTCTGATGCAATAAATCTTTGCAGTTGCTAGGTGGGATCAGTCACATCCCAGGACACAGTTCTTCTCTCTGCAGTTGTGTGTAAAGGCCCACAGCTGTCCTGTCCATTTCTCTTGCTTTATATTTTCTCTTAACTGGAAACCACAGACATGCAAATCTATTAAATGTAACCTACAGCTTTGGAGCATATGCAGAGAATGTCCTCTTGCCTGTCCACTGACATTAATTCTTTTCAAGATGACTAAGAAGGAAATAAATTTTACTTTAGCAGCTTAACAAAATGGGACAGACTGGCTGCAAAAAAGCAGGTTAGTGGTGAAAAAGAGAGTACTTCTATGCCTAATATGGGATATGCTCAATTCCCATCAGACTCACGTTTTTGAGAATCACTGGTCTGAGACTTGATCCTCCTGAATCCACTTTTTCATGCTTAATACATGCACTGTATTTGTCAAAATGCCTTGCACTGCAGTTCCAGCCTGAATCCTGCAGGCTTTGGATAAAAATTCCCAGGAGTTATTTCTATGCATGTTGAACAATTATTTGTCATTCCTTGACACATTGCTCTGCTCGCTGCTCCAAGGGATACTCACTTTCATGCACCAGGCAACATCTGATGCAAAACTGCTCTCTAGGATGCCTATGGGAGTCCACTTTTCTTTAAAATGACAGCAGTGAACTATTGCTGGGAAGAGAAATGTTTCAAATTCTTACATCCTCATTCAGTACAGTAACCCTTACTCCAGCCCTACCTCAGTGCTGGAGAATACCTGGCTCATGTCACCATGCAACAAGGTCTTGTCTCCTTTCTATGTCAGGTGAAGCCTTTCCTTTCTAAACTACTTCCCTTTGCACTTTTAAAGGTCTTGAAACTCATTAATCATCACCAATTCAAGTGACACAGCACTAGATTCATGGCTTTAGTGACTGTGAAGTAAAATTGAGTTTGTAATCTGTCAGCTGTCTCACTTCACAAATTAAACTGTGGAGTCTCTGCCGAGTCTACGGCTTTTGAAATCCCTGGAGCTTTTCTTTCTGTGGTTTGTAAAATGCAGCAGTAGCAGCTCTTTGTCTCATGAAAGCACTGATTCTGAATCACAGGGGTTCACATAGACCTTGGAAAGATGTTATGAATAGGACAAGTATAGGGTTGTCTCTTTGTCATAGAGACTGCATTTTTTATTACATTATCTTGAGGAAAGGGAGTTGTGTTTTTTTTCTCTGACTAAATAATTGTGCCAAAACAGGAACAGTTGGTGTTGGGAATTTCTGCATGGGGCAAAGCTCCTGGCAACTGCTTTGCTCTCCCCAGGCCTCTCTGAAGGAGCATCACTCCTGTTCTTGACTCGAGCATGGAGACCAAGACTGACAAACTCTTTGTCCCTTCCTATTGTTTATATATAATTTTCCTATAGGTTGTTAGGCAGAACCTCTCCCTTTCCAAGTCTCTTCAATGAGGCCTATGGACATCCTTTTCTGAAATAACTCCATCCATACCCATCGGTTCAGAATAGTTGACCAGGGTATTTCTGCTCCTCAGATAATCAGAGTGGTGAGCACAGGGTGCGAGCACATTCACTGAGATCATTTCTATTCACTTGTTCCATAGAAAAGATGGAGCACTGCTCAGGTTCTGGAACTACCAGCTCGGTCTCTTTGTTCACTGACCACTAGAAGGGTGCGGTTTCGTCTGCAGCTCCCAGTCGTTTTTTCAGTCAGCCAAACAACCCTAAACAAAACCTTTCCGTTATAGACCAAAAGCTAAGAAGTAGATTTTTCTCTCTTTCAAGCTATAGTTACTTTTATTATTTCTCAGACTAGAAAACAAACAAACAAACACAACCCCAAACAGTTCAATCCAAGGCAAGGAAATTGCTCATTTTTCTTGCAGGAACAGAAGAAAACACATGAAAAATATTATCTACCAGTTGAGCTATTGGGACATACTCATTAGAGGTGATGGAAACATATTCAGATTCCCTCCTAAAATGAAATAAATTCATTCTCTGTCTTTGCTATCCCTTGTGCTTTGGAGATAGATCCTTCTTGTTTGTGGTGAATCGAAGCCTTCCTCTCACCCAATTTATCCAGCAAGACTGTATGACTTCAGATCACTAATATTTTCTCACTGATGGTGCCCCAGTACCTAAGAGCATAAAACCAGATGTTGGGATTAGGGCATCCCTGGGGCAGGGACTGGAGCCATGGGTGACTGAAATGGGGTCATGGGACAGGGGCAGGGCGAGCCCCAGGGGACTGCCATGGGGCAGTAGGTGCTGGGGGTGCCCTCAGGGTCTGGACATCTGGGTAGCCATGCAAATCCTCAGCATCCATGGCATCCATGGGCATGGCAAGAAATCTATTAATCCATTTTAATCCACCACATAATTTTTGTATGCCTAATTCCCTCCCTCTTTGTCCTACAAGAGTTCCCAGTTAATTTTACCTAAGAAAAAAAAAAATTGTTTCCTAATCTCTCTTCATTACTTCCTAGATAGTCCTCTCTCTCACCCCTCCCTCTTAGCCTCTCTTTCTCCCAGACCAGGCTCCCAGCTTCTTTAGCAACTCCATGGACAGAGACCCAAAATACTGTGATTATGTCTGTAAAACACACATTCCCCTCAAAAAAAAAAAAAAAAAAAAAGGCTCTGAATACATGAGCCCAGAGCTACCTAATGCTTCCTGGTTTCTTTCCCTGAATGCCCTTTACTGTTTTTGAGATATTTTCCTGTTCTTGGCTCATGTATTCAGACATCTGAGCCCAAGAGAAATACCTAATGCAAACACCCTCAGCTCAGTTCCTGAAGGGGTTTTGCATTTGCTCTCTACTTTCAGTTCTCTCTTTCCATAACAATTACCGTAGTTGTTTTGAATGCTTTTCCTGGGTTGAAGGGGGACTGCTACATGCAAAGCTCCAACAAAGGACATCGCACAGAGAGCTCCTCTTTTCCCAAGATACGAAGAGAGGGTTGTGCCTGATCCCTGTGCACAAAGCTGGAATTTTTGTCTGTTATTCCGTGTGCCTGGACAGATGAGCAGAGAATCACACAGGCAAGGCATTTCTTGCCCATTAAGCACGACAGTGAAAAAGCCCCCAAACCCTATCAACCAGGACTGAGAGACAGAACATGGAGGGACGGGAGTCACTGGTCACATTTCTGGCTCAGCAGACTCAGATCGGGATCTGCCACAGCAGCTCCCTGGCCAGCTCTGGCTGCTGCTGCCCCAGGCGCAGGACCCTCCTGGGGGAGGAAGACAAGGGGCACAAGGGGCACTGCCATGGGCACCGCCAGCCCTGCCGCCTTCGCTCCCTCCCCCGGGCAGCGCCGGGTTCGGCCAGCAGAGGGTAGGGCTGGCACACGTCTCTGCGGGAAAGTTTGGCCAGAGGAATAATCCGTGAAAACAGCGAGCTAGGAAAGACGTGGTGCTGGGAGTGAATGCAACCTCATGCTCACACGGGCCAGGGAATCTCCCATCATTGCCTTTTCCATCTGAGAGTGGTGCAACTTTTCTTTTTTAGTGTCCTACCTGCTGCCCAACCTTTCTACATCGATTGTCTGAAAGTGCCAGGATGCATACAATGCTCACGGTTTGTCTTAACTGATAGAATAACTGTACTTAATGCTTGTCCTTTTTTTTTTTTTTTTTTTGTGAAATCTAATGTTTTTATCATTCATCCATACTGTGAAGAAACCACTGGAGAAGTCTGAAAAAAAAAAAAAACGTAAGCGCTCTCAGTCCCTGGTTGTCAATGATCTGTAATTAGAGGTATTCTGCAGCACTCCCAGTCTTTGAAGGGTGTGCTTAGTTTTTCACATAGCAGCTTGCTTTATATATTCTTCTTCTAACCTCCATTAGCACTCGACAGAAAAAAGATCAGTTCCAGAAAATGGAACATTCGTACCTACTGAAATTATATATAATTAACCAATTAGAAACAGAAATCTGTCTTGGTTTTCAGAAGGAGTGCTTACTTGTGTATAATGCCTTTCAAAACCCCTTCTCTCTTCTAGGGAAATAATTACTATTGCTGGCTTCCTAATTTCACAGGCTGGCTGTTATCACTTTCTAGACAGCAGCTCTAAGCAAGAGTCCTTCCCACAATTTATTTTGGGTGAGAGTGATCCTTAGAGTCTTCTCCTAACAATCATGTAACACAGAACTTTACAAAGCCATTTGGTGTCACAGCCAGGACTTGTCACGTCTGTGCTCCGTGCTGTGCAGTGACTCAGGGAAATGTCTTATTTCCATGTCCTCTCTAAAATGTTTTGTTTATCCCACTTCCCTCAGTCTACAGCACAGGAGATGTATGCATTGCATTTGACAATCTAATGCAGCTCTGTGTCATAGAAATGAATGCCTTCACATACTGACTGCATGTAGGCTCGGCCTCTTAAGTGTAATATATGCTGTGAGTTATCATGGCAGACTTTCACACATCCTTTCAGATAAGGTGATTTAGCAAGATATCCAAGTGACTGCCTGGAAATGTGCAGTTGCCTTTGCACAAATGGAGGCAGCTACTTTGACAGTGCTGTCATTTCTTTGGATCTTCTACAGGAGCTGCCTAGAAAATTGCGAATATCAGTGAGTAAAACATTAGGGGGTAAGAATGGCATCACAAACTTGATGTGTTTGTGCTACTACTGTTCAGCAAATTGCAGCCAGTGGCTGTAAATATACAGGGTGCACCTTCACCTGTCTCTTCTGGCTCCACAAAAGCCATGAAGAAAGGAGACTGGCACTCTGCTTTGCTCTCTACCACCTGTATGACTCTGGAATGCCTCTGTGAGGGGGGAATGATGCAAGCCATGCACCACATAGATCTAAGCACTGGAGAGCTACTGGTTCATTTAATGTGGGTCCCATCTTAAACTGATGCATGTTTTAATGCAAAACTCCAGCTATGGTCACCTTGAGACTGCTGTTTCTTCAGCAGACCTATATTTTGTGTGCTGGTTGGTAATACAGTGCATGAAGTGTGGAAAACTCACTTCATATCACACATCAGACTTTGAAGATATTTTGGCTGACAGTAAAAACGTAGTGGCTTAACTACCATTTTGGCCTTTACAGATTTCTGTTAAAGTGCAGATATTCACATATAACCAGAGGAAAAAAATAAGATTTCTTGTTGGAGTTTTGTACAAATCACTTCTGTTCTCATCTCTGATAATTTTAAGCAATTTTCTCTCCAAGATCCCATTGTTCCTTTTACTAACGCACTTATTGACTCATATCTATGGAAGCACCTTGCCTCCTGGCTTCTTTTGCTGGCTCATTACTTGTATTTATTGCTGCATTTCTCTGAAGCAATTTCATTAAATTCTGCTTTATGGTTATCACAAAAATCTGCTTTTAGTATAGGGTGCCCTTTCATGCTCATAGGAAGTGCAAGTTCATTCTGTCTCCTGAATTTTATTAATCTCTTTCAATCATTTAAAAATGACAAAAAAAACCCACCAACCCTCAAACCAAAAACCAAAACAGTTAAGTTACTGCAGGATTTTGCCTCTTTCCATTAACAGAAAAATAAAGCTAATTTCCTGCAGCTTTCTGCATTGAGCTATAAAGCATTGGTGTGGATTGCTTTTTTGAGCTATTATGATTGTCCACAGGCAGAACAAGTTTCAGTAGAATATCAGCTTCTGAACCTCCAAAGAAATATTCATTGGGGAAAAACTTGGAGCTCTTTGTTTGCAGCATTTTGTAGTTACCTAAGAGGCATTTAAGTAACCTTCATCTCATGAAGGGTGACCGCTAGCATTAGCATTTTTAAAGTGCCACAATTATGAGGCATGAATGTGAAAATTGTTAAGGGAATTTGAAAATGCTTTTGAAAGCAAAAGGCAGAGTTAAAAAAAAAAAAAAAAGAACAACCTAAAAAAAAAGAAAAAAAAACTAAAAAAAGCTGAGAATTATACATTGGCTCAAAGGTACTTTTACATCTACATCCAGGACAAAAAAAACCCCAAAATAGACACCTGTAATTTTTGATAGCTATTCTTGATGTTCCAAACAACACTGTCACAAAACTTACCTTGACAACCAGATCCTCAAAGCTATTCAGATGCCATAGTGCAGAAATTTTGTTTGGGCCAGAGTGTGAGGAAGAGGCCCTATGGTCTCATGGATGGCCATCCCTTAGTCTAGTGGCATGTACACTACCTCACAAAATCCTGTTGCATTTTCAAACACATCTCTTCAACTAGTTTCAAAGAAATTCCCAAATTCCTCCTACTCCACAGTGCAAGGTGTACAAGTGCACCCTCCATGTTCCTGGTGGTTCCTGCATGCCCCACAGCTAGCTTCCATGGCCACAGGGGACCTCCTTCCTCCAGGTGTGGATGACCTGATGGTTTAGAGTCACATACCTGCACTTGCATGGCAGCGTCTCACCCATACGCATAGCGCACGATGAAACTGGAAGCAAGGATTCCCTGCAGGTGTTTGGTAACTGCGAAAAAGAAGCCTGTGGTTGATTTGGCTTCACTGAGGCTGAACAACATCTGGATGCCACAGCACAACCTTGTTTCTGCTCCACACATTGACAACATCAGGGACAAGACTAGAGAATGCTTTTTCTTCCTTCACACCACTGGAACTGGATGTTTTTTTCATAACGAGGAAGGAGGTTAAAAAGTGGAGATAGTATTTACCTGAAACCCACCCACCAAAGAGGAAGAATGATTTGTGTACACCTGGAACAGCTGGATGGTCAGATGGTCAGACTGTAGATGTTATTGCAGCAACACTGACAATCATAGGATGTTGTTCACAGCCCTTACCTATCTAAAGAGTCTAAAGTTTTTGTAAGCTTACTTATCCACCATGTGGGTGAGCAAGGAAAGAGTGTCAGAGTGCTGTTAAAGGAATCAGAACAATTTGGCAGTTTTGTTTCACCAATTGTTGGATAACACGCTTCTCCCAGAAAAAAGAAGTGAAAACATCTAGGCTGTCCTGGAGAAGGATGTCTTGCATTGGCTTTACCAACTGCTCTGTACGTACTGCCAGGCAAGGTACATAAACATGGCATTTAAAAAGAAGCAGCCACACTGGATGCATTTTCTCTACATCCAGCCTGATTATCAATAACTTTCTCACAGTTACAACTGAAATAAAAACCAGCTGCATATTAAGTATCTACAGTGTTATGCAACTTTAAACAGTTACCGAGGAAAATTATACCATAAACCTCAAAATTAGGAATCTTGATGTCACTCTTCTCCCTGGTTGTACAGCAGAGACTCTGCTGAGGAGCTACAGCAATGCATTGACTAATGTTTGTGTCACAGCAGTGATCAGTCCTAAAGAAAAGCACTGGATGAAATGAATAACCTTACCACCAGGGCATGGCTTCAACAGCCCATGATGAATGAGGCAGAGTGCCAGCACACTGAGCAAGGAGAGGGAACCACATTACTCCACACGTGTCTGCGGTGTCAATGCAGCATCTAGGGGAGGAACAGCTATCCTACAGTTAATACCACATCTGGATTCACAGGTCTAAGGAGACTGAACTGAAGCTAAAGTGACAGCATTATTCCTAGCACTGCTCAGCTTTATAGGGATTAATCATGAAGCTTTAGTTGTTGTGGTTATAATTAGTTAATATGGGTTAGCAAGAAATGCACTAAAAAGAAGAAAAACAAGAAGAAATTATTTCAAATTATTTCTCTTACTTCATGTGCGTTTAAAAAAATATATGTTATTAATTAAAGGAAAGAATAGGGGTCATGAAATATTGGTGCTGCATTTCACAGTAGCATTCAGGTTAAGTCTGGTAAACTTCCCACCCCTATCATCCAAAGCTCTCATCCAGTTATATCTCCTAGAACTTGGTCCTTTCCTGAGGAAGACCAGCCCTGAGAGTGACTGGCTCCTGGTGCCTGCCTGGCTGATCTGAGTGCTTGCCACAGCTCCTCACAGAGAAGGGCAGGAGAACCTCAACACATCTGTTTAATGGCCCACAGCCCCTCCTTTTCTTTATCCTTGGCTCATCTATCATCTTCTCTGTTGTTTTGGCACCTGAGATGTCCCAAGAATGTGCACACTCCATGCAGTCCACGACATCTGAAATAGATGAAAACATATGGTATCTTTCAGATGCTATTTAATCTAACAGTTAACAATTAAGTAATTCCCAGTAACGTTGTGATGACTGTTGCAAAGACTAACTCATTTTCTAAATCTTCAGCATTACTTGGGTTTCTGCATTCTGTCACTTTGCTGAGCTGTCAGGAAGGAGTGACAGATGGTCTGTAAACCCAGTAAGTCTGTTGTACCATGCAACTTCCCATGCAGGTAAGCTTTGAAACAGTTTAGTCCAAAAGCCTGCAAACCTTTTCATAGCTTTCTTTTTATTGTTCCCCTTGGATGACATGGGAAAAAAAAGTTGGCTAAGGTGATTTCAGTACTCAGAGACATTAATGTCCTCATGTCCAGGAGGCAGATCACCTCTACCTTAATAGACTGGAATACTCACCATAAGAAGTTGCAAGACTTCTATCAATGATAGACATAATTCATTTAATTGGAGAATTGCTGACACTTCATCTCTCTTCAAAAAGCAAAAAAGTGTGATCTGGGCAACAAAAAAATTGACATGTCCTTCTCCCTCCAACCAACAGTCCTTTCAGTACTACCTGAAATTGCATAGGGAGATGCTTTAGTTGTTGAGGAGGTAGAACATAAAAACATATTGATTATCTTGGTAGCCCTGAGTCCATGTTTTTCTTCTACCATGGCTTCTTGTCCCTGGCAACAAGGTGACATCATCACTGCTGGGAAGTTTGGGCTCCATAAGCAGTTTGGGATCTGAGTCATGCTGTGGGATGAAGAGCTTGCTGAGTAACATCTCGTTAGAAGAGCATCCTTTGTAGGAAAAGGACTGCAGCTGTGTAAGGTGTCCAGTCATGCAAGAGGCTCTTGAAGGCAGCATCCCCAAAGACAAATTGTGAGTCACACTGGTTCCTCTGCTGATATCAGTATCATAACCATATAAATTTGGAAATATTATCTGTTGTTTAGGTAAGTGTGATGCATGGGGTTGTTCAAAAAGGTGGGATGACCTTTTTCTTTCTCTTCCTGTGGCAGATATATTAGATAATGCCAAGTAGGGCAAAGGCAGAAGGGAATTTCCAGGATTTGCACTTATTAATAGCAGTCCTCAAAGGTTTCCTTTGCAATTTATCAGGAAACATGAAACACTTGTGGTATAGAACACTCTGCAGTGCCTGCACACACTACTCTTTTTGAATTCTCTGCCTTTGGGAAAACAGACCATTATATGCTGGTCCATAATTCACTCTGCAACAATGGCGATAAGAAGGCATAATACTAAAATAACGCCAAGAATTGGACACTGAGACTTCAAGATCAAGTTTCTCATTGCAAGCTAGGAAATAAAAGGTTATAGGTTAAACAAATACATACAGTCAGAATTGTTTCTTAAAAGTATATTTCTCTTAGGGCCCATTTGACTGGCCCAGGCTCTTCACTTGCATGGCCAGGCTGATATTCTTGACAGTTTTACAGTCAGCCTCAACTGTCTATTACAGCAAGTAGGACGTGCTGTGAGAGGAGGTGGTGCAGGAAACCACACTCTATAGGAATGTACACAGTTGTTCCTACCTTGAAATACAAGTAATTGGCAAGGATGAGCAGTCTTCGCTGCTGAGGATAGGTATCACTCTGTATCTGCTGAGGTTCAGTCCATCCTCATTGAATTATTTTTTAACCTCTACAGTAGATGCAGAATTCAAAGAGAAATGCCTACTAAGAGTAAGCATGAAAGTTATCACTCTGCAGGGGACACCTACTGGGTATACTCTCCTCTAAATGATCCTTTTGCTGTGAGGAAGGTTTTTACATATAGGATATGGTAAAGCAGGGATAAAGGATCTTTGTCTCTCAAAATATAATTTTTATATAATAAAAAATGCAAGGGTTGTCATTCAGCTCTACCTGGACAGGAGAGCAACACACATTCGAAAAACAGAGGATCCCAGAGACTCCAGCTAGGTTTTGAAGACGGTCACCATTATTTTGGTCATGGTTTGGAAGGGAGAACATGAATTACAGCAGGCAAGTACAAGGGATCTTGTAAGATACACATTAGTATTTTGAATTATGGAGCATATGCAATATCCTGCTAAGCATTTTCATGAAAGGGCAATAAATTTCAACTTAAAGAAGTGCACCAATACAGCTCTCAAGGGGAATAACAATTAATGGAGAAACTAAAGAGCTGGCCTCCCAGCAACACCAAAGAGGTCAATGTCTTCTGAAGTGGTAGCAAAATACTGCATTCACAGGCAGTCCCACTGTGTTGAAAGGTTTTATTCAAAGACCTGCAAGTTAATTAGAGGAAAGCTGAAGGGTTGTCAGATAATGCTAAGCTTCAATAAATATTGGCTTCCTGGCAAAAAAAAAAAACCTAAGAGAGAGACAGGATACATTTGTTTGTAATTGCTTTATGCTTTTACCACATCTTGGACGCCTTAAATATCAACTTCCTACACAGATATAACTGATCAGGCAACAGGGAGAGGACAGCAAGGGTACATCACTGTCTTGGCAGGCATTACACTAAGCCAAAAAAAGAAGTAATTAGTGAATGTATTTTTGTTTATGTCAGTCTGGCAGACAACGTAACAACAAAGCATCCTCAATACACACTGGAACTTTTATAGAGCTAGGAAATGAGACATATAAATGTGACAAGCAGAGCTAAGTAGAATGAATTTTTCTTCCAATTTGAATAAAATCACCTAATTTTGCTTTCTGTAGGCATATTGGCCTTTTTGCCATAAAAATGCCATATAGGCATTTTTGCTTTCTTTTCAAGATGTTCTCTCTTATATGAATAAAACTTTAGGACTTCAGTGAATCCAACAGGATTTGGATTAAATCTGTAGTATGTAGGCAAATATAGATGCCTGCTGAAGACTAAAGAGAGTAGCAGAACAGAAACAGGGCATGAGCAGTCATGGGATCAGAAAAAAGTCATTCAGTGGTTTTGAGACCTCTCAGATCCATAAACCCATTCACGTGGCTATTTCTACAGCATACAGATATGGTAATTAGAAGAGCAAACCACTTCTAAGCAAGCTGCAGTACACTGCAGAGAGGCTTAAAGGAAAGTATGTAGGGGTCTGCAGGTGAAAAAAGGTTGCAAACCACGTTTAGTCCAGGCTAACAAGCAAAGCATGAGTTCTTGAGTGTCTGGAGTCCTTTACACATTTGTGGCTGTAATTCTGAGCTGCCAGACCATACACATGCATTGTTCTCAGCTCTGCTGCTCCTCTGATTTGCAGAGTAAATCTTTGCGGGATTTCATGCATTGTTTTAATAATAATTACTAAATCTACAAAATCTATGGTCATTTAACACTACCAACCATATCAAGTGTTTACTCAGCAACTCCTGCATGAAAAATCTTGACTTGAATTCACTAAGTTGTCTCTTCCAGAGAGATTCAAAACACAGTGATAAAAATTTCAAATTATAGACATCTCTGAGTCATTGCAATGCCTCACTGATGATTAATTGCACTTCAAATTCAAGGTGAATTTGCCTAGCTTCTGCTTTCAGAAGAATGTGTTTTTCCAAGGCCTTCTTCTCCCATACTTTCCAGACACCATTACTTATTTTAGGAAACAATGCAAAAGGCTTATTCAAAACCATGGAGTGGATGAGGAGCAATCAATACTGTGTGCTTTGGGAGGAAAATGATCTCGAGGAATGGTGCAATAAATTGCAGCCTCAGCTGTGAAATCTTCCCAGGAAAACCATACAATAGCAAAGTTTCAATAGCAGCATGGAATCATATTGCATATGTAAAATGTAAGGCTGCCAAAAGGACACCAGACTTTTTATCTGAATAATATATTTTTTAATTCTCTGCTAATTCATTGGTTAGTGTCCATCCACAGCTCAGTGTTTTATTAGTATTACATTACCATGTAGAACTGGGAGCCAGGTAAAGATGAGAATTTCTTTTCCAAAGAACACCAAAGACATCTTCATATCCCTGTTCAAATCCTGAAAGGATCCTTGCATGCAGAGTAGCAAGGAAGGGCTATGGCAGCACACACATCTCTGTGGATGCAGGGACATGCTCTCTTGCCTCTCCCTGTTTGTGCTGATAGTGCTGTGGAAACACCGTGCACAGGGAAAGCTCGAGATTGGTCTCACAGCAGGAAATTTTCTTGTGAGCCTTAAAGCACAAAAGTGTATTCTGGAGGACAGGTCTAACCAGCTCTGCCATGCAGCTCCCAGCACTGTCTCTTGAGTTACACCAAGGACTAACCTGCAGTCCAACCAGAAAGGTTACCCCAACTTCTTGATCTGCTGATGGCATTTTCCACTCTGACTGACTGAACCCCTCACCTGCCTTGTTACATTGGCATCATTATCAATGACAATCTGACCTTCCATAATCCCCAGTGAAAGTGCACTTTTCCTTTAGCTGCTTTTCTTACTAAGAGGATGAATCCTTGTGTGAATTAATTCAGCTGCATATTTCTTTCGGATTTTTTTTGGCCTGTTTTGTGATATTCTTCTCTTCCCTTCTTATTCTGTCTTTAATCCCTTTTTTCCCTGGGTGTTACATTATTTATTCAGTCTATGGTTTTCATCAGGCTTATTATCTGGTGAAGATCTCGAAGAGAAAATTTCTTGTAGACCTCTGTGAGTGCACAGGGAAGAGGTTCATTTAAGGGTATTATATTGCAAAAAAGGACAGTATAGATTATTTTTTATCAAGATGAGTCTAACAAGCCAAGCATATTCTAGTTATATAGTGAAAAACAGGAAAAAATGGACAATATCTTGTAAAGGACCTTGTAACTGTCTCTTGCATGTCCCTTTGCACACTTAAGCTGAGTTGTCTGCTTCTGCCAGGTTGAGGATAGCCACTGAAATCTCCACTGAGGGTTGCTCTGCAGGCACATACACATCCTTTTTCTTTTGTTGATGTCCCGTTTCAGCACATGCTGGTGTCCAACTTGGATGGAAATTAAGCTCAGAAAGAGGTTGCCAAGAGTTTTCTCCGGGATAAGAGCCACCTTGTGTTCAATATGCAAACCTACTTGTGGGAGTTTTTTGTTTATAAGGATAACCTTGTTTATCAGAAAATTCCTTTTCTGTCTTTTCCTCACCTATTTAATCAATCATAGCAGGTTCATGATTTGTGAGCCTGTGTTCATCAGAGATGTTGTTTTATTAGATAACCTTCCATCAAGTTGCATCCAGGGTCATGGGTGAACCATCTGGAAAAGAACACCGGCACTAGGGAAAAAATGCCTGCAGCCGCAGGAAAAGTATGGTCCCCTCTAAAAGGGCCTTTACACAGAATGGTGTCTTTGGTGCAGCTGGATTGGCTTCAGCTGTGTTGCTCAATTCACACTAATGCAAAAGGAAAATAAGGAGAACTGAAGCCAAACATTCATTCAAATTAATCTTTCGCTCTTTTCTATTGGAAATATACACTTAGTCTGAGTAAAAATCCCAGACCAGAATCCTTATGAGAATTTGTAATTGTTTTTTTCTTATGTTTTTATCTATTGGCCTTTCTCGTACAGCATATCCTGAGGCCTTAACTTTAATCCAAAGCTGCTGTAATGTTGCAGAATAGAATCAACCAAGGTGCTTCCAGGTTGAGTTTTAACCAGTGGATAAGGCAATTGTCCTTTAAAATTTATTTTCATCAAGGCACCCTGGACTGAACATTAATATAAATACATTTGTGCAAATATGACCATTATTTCAGAAGAGTCTAAAGTAAATCCAATGACATGCCTTTTCATCTCCCTCAATCATTAAGTAAGTAAACTCTTCTGCATTGGGAATGCTTGTGAATGAGGAAAGGGGAGGGCAAAAAATAGAAATAAATTTCCTAAATAAAACACAAGTAGGAAGTATGCAATATTTCAAGTTATTTTAGAGGACTGCTCTGTATTAAAGCACTGGAAAGCATATCATGCAGCCTGAGTTGATTAGAAAGTGTTTTAATGCAGTAAAAATCCATTACATACTAAAGAACATACAGTTTTATAGGCTTCTAGATTAAGAAGGAATAAAATGTCAGTTATTGAACCTATTATTTAAATTATTTTATTATAATACCAGTGTCATCCTAATTTAAAGTGTGATATTCATGCAGATGTGATAATAACTTGCAGATATTTTAACACCATCAGTTTTAGATGACTGTGTCAAACTGCCATTAATTACAAGATGCTAATTTTGTTACAAGGACTGTTTAGAAAGTCTTGATAAGTTTCATGAAAGCTAAAATATCTCAAGAATTACTAAGAGCTCTCTTGGCAACAGCTGAATTCACAGCTGGAAGAAAGGGCTTTAAATGAGTCTGGTTTTACTTCTGTGAGAGCTGGAGTAGAGCACATTCACTCTGTCTGTCACTGCTGAGGTCCAGGGCATTGATGAGTGCTATGCAATGGCAACTGAAGTTGCTCTACATGATAGATCACAAGACCTACCTGTGAGATCCACTGAAGCCCTGAATTCAGTTCTCACTCAAATAAAAACTGACTGCCCTTTTCCATCTTGAAAACTGAATGCGGCAGAACTCTGCTGCTGTCATTCCTTGATACTGCCAGAGAAGTCTCTGTTCCATCCAAAACTGGAAAAATAGCATTTTAAAAAATCAGCCTAATCAGATTTCCATTAGATAAACAACTACTTTGTGGTAGTGTCAAATAAGTTTAAGTTTAAAGTTAAATTTTTTTCTATAATTAATCTGTAGCAACTTTGAAAGGAAAAAATGTTTAAAACCATTTAAGATGCTTATTTTGGTAGCTTTGATTCTCCTTTTCATTGTTTTGCTATGAAACTAAACTTTGGCAGAAAGTGACATTTTCTCAGGAAACTTTAGTTTCCACAAGTCACAGTGGATGATTCAAGCAAGTTTTTCTTGAGTCCTTAGCCTTCCCCATAGATTGTGTTTCAATGCCTGTGTCAGTGCAGATGTGCAACCCAAATTATGAACTGTCTCCTCAAAATCCACTTCCAGTGAAGAGCAGAGGGAAATTTGTCTCCCCTGATTTGACACCTAGTGTCCCTTGCACTTGAATTGATCACTGCAGTTTGATGTGGGAAAGGATATAAGGAAAATTCCCTCTAAACTATTTTTAAACCCTATTCTTTATCTCAATAAGACTTTTATTACTAAGCCTACTCACTCCAGCAAATTAAGTGGGTAAGCACTTGTTTACAATCACATGCTGATTACTCCTTTACAATTGTGAAATAAAACTGAAGGATTTATGGAACTTTTCTTTTTTTGTTACTTGAGATTCTCTCATTTATCACATTCAATGGTCTGCAGGAAGGTACATGCCCTTGATGGCATCCAGTTTCATCAGACCCCTTTGACTTTTATGCTTTTTGAAGAATGAATGTGTTCAGACAATGATACTACCAGGGGTTGAGGTCCATCTTGTGCTACTAATTTTCGAAGGTCAATGATTCAAGGGTGGGTGGTAGTGACCCTGTAGGGTTTGCACGGCGTGGATTTGGTAGCAGGGCAACTACAGAAGTGGCTTCTGTGAGAAGCTGCCAGAAGCTTCCCCCATCTCTGATGGAGCCAATGCCAGCTGGCTCCAAGAGGGACCCGCTGCTGGCCAAGGCCGAGCCCATCAGTGAACGTGGCACCTCCTCTGGGATAATGTATTTAAGAAGGGGAAAAGAGTTACAGAAATGAAAATATGTGACAGAATAAAAACTCTGCAGACCCCAAAGCCAGTGAAAAAGGAGGCAGAGAAGGTGCTCCAGGTGCTGGAGCAGATTCCCCGCAGGCCGTGGTGCAGCCCACGGTGGGACAGCTGTGCCCCTGCAGCCCATGGAGGAGCACGGTGAAGCACAGATCCACCTGCGGTCCATGGAGGACCCCAAGCTAGAGCAGGTGGATGCCCAAAGGAGGCTGTGAACCCACAGGAAGCCCACAGCAGGGCAGGGTCCTGAAAGGACCTCTGGAGCTGAGGAGAAAGGAGCCTACACTAGAGCAGGTTTGCAGGCAGAACTTGTGGCCTGGTGGGGGACCGGCGCTGGAGCAGCCTGTTCCTGAAGGACCAGCACCTGGTGCAAGGAGCCGATGCTGGAGCCATTTGCCAAGGGCAACCTGTGCGAAGGAGTCACACTGAGGAAGTTCATGGAGGTCTGTTTCCTGGGAGAGGAACCCTCCAATGGAACAGGGGAAGAGCATGAGGAGTCCTCCCCCTGAAGAAGCAGCAGCAACAGAGATAACATGTGATGAACTGACCCCATCCCTGTCCCCCTGCACTGCTGCAGGGAAGGAGGCAGGGAACTTGGTAGTGAGGTTGAGCCTGGGGAGAAGGGAGGGGTGGGAGGAAGGTTTTTTAAGTTTTGGGTTTATTTCTCATTACCCTGCTCAGACTGGATTCGTAATAAACACAATTAATTCCCCCAAGTCAGACCTGTTTTGCCCATGACAGGAAGAGGTGAGTGATGTCTCCCTGCTCTTATCTCAAGCCTTGAGACTTTCACTATATTTTCTCTCCCCTATCCCACCGAGGACGGGAGTGACGAGAGTGGCTTTTGTGGGCAGCTGTCATCCAGCCAGGGTCAAACCACCACAGTGACCCAGGTCTTGATGGATTTCCTGTCATGTAATTCCACTCTTTGGACAGATGAAAATGATTCTAATATTGTGGCTATATTGTATCCCATCAACAATTCAGCACAGACAATAGGAGAAATCAAGTTCTGCCTTCTTGGTACTTAAGTCCAGTATATGGTGTGCTGAAAATCAGGCCAATAAATGGAGGTGATGGGCAGATAAGACTGTCAGGACAGGACCTACTGTCTCCAGAGCTCTTCACTCTTAATTAAAAGCCATGGCTGCTATTAATACCTGCCAACGTGATCTGTGTGTACCTGTGTGTATGAACACCTGTGCATGTGTGCATCAGTCGTATTTGCTCCTCATCTTACCAAAAGCTTTTTTTGTCTCTGTCATGGATGTTGACTTAAAACCACATGAGAGGAAAATGGGAAAGATTTGAGCTATTTTCCAGTGAAGGGGTGTGATAATTTATTGATCTGGGATTCATGTGAAACATTATATTCTTAATAAGAGAATTTGTTGAAAAAATAAACATGTTTGTATTCTATAATTGCTGCACACTCTTGTTGGAGAATAAATTAGTTTCCTACCCCTCAAGCTGTCTCTCTGGCTTCTACTGTATAATGTCTCGCTCTCAACATACTCAATTTCTCTCATCACTGTCAACTAACACGAGGCCCCTCTGGCTTTTCCTGGGCTGCTTTCCTAATGGAGTTTTAAAAATTAGTTTATAGGTTTCTGCTCTAATTTTTCTTCACTTCTCTGGTTGTTCTTCTTTTAAATCAGCTCTGACCATTTCTAGAGCTTGTGTGTTAACCTTAGATAGGAATTTTTAAAACTACTTGTTTGTAATCCCATGTAAGATACAAACTAAAATAAAAATTAGAGCAATAACACATAGTAATTGTTCCAAATAGAGTTTAAGGATCATTGGAAGATATGAAAAGGAGTCAATAAATATATTCAATACCAGACAAACTCTGTCAGCCCCACTTGAAGAATGCACATCGCAGAACTACCAATTTGTCAGATTAATGGTATCTTTCTTGGACTTCAAAGACTTTTATGTGGAGGACAAAAATGGAGATTAAATGATCAGTGCTAGAATGAAAATTATTTTGTCAGCCAATATACCTCAAGGTTTTTTGAGCATATCTGTTCAGTGCTGACTCCCAAATACTAGTGAGGAATGGGTTCATCCCACAGAGGTTTCTTCACCCTTCTAGGATTTTCTGTCCAGAGAAAAAATAATTTTGCTTGTATGATTTGACAATTTCTGGTTATGCAACAAAATGCAGAAAATGTTTGAAACTAATGATGTGTATAATGAATAAAAACAAAAACAATCCTAAAAGAAGAAAAGTAGCTATATAAATCAGGAATACCTGATTTAGAAATTAAAAAGAAGAAAATATATATGTAGGCAGAAATCTTATGCCTCTTATTTAACTTCAACAGTTAATATGGGTGATAATATCTGAATTTAAAACCCTCTGAATGAAAACAGGTTCAAGGACAGAGAAATGAAAATGGGTTCTGGTCCTCTCTTTCATTATCTCAATCAGCATTGTCATAAGGTAATTGGATATGATCAAGCCATTTCATCTTAGTCTAAAAAGGTAAAAAATATTGACTACTTGCTATTCAGGACATTTCTTTTAATCTATTGCCCATAAACAACTATGGCTGAACATTTTCTCACTCTTCTGTAATATATTCATCCTGGAATCACCACTTAATGTTAAGTATAGATAGGTTGATGGATGCTTCTTCTAGAAGGTAAAGAAAAATTTTTAAATCACTCATGCTCTTATTTATTGACTAATGGTTCTCATAGCAATTTCCTGCATTATCTCATGTTAAATATTACCTCTTGTTTGACTGAAGGAGAAAAGCTACTTTTGTTTTCCCTGAGCACCAGGAGAATGAATCAAGAGTTGTAAATTAGGATATTCACAATGAAGACTTCAGCCTAAGTCCCTTCATCTCAGGAATACACACTTCAGGGGGCTGTAGGCTCCAGCCAAGGGAGCAGAGAGGTACAAAAATAGATATGAAACCTATCTACAGATATAGATGAAACTCATGGAGAGACATCTCATAAANACAAGGGGAGAGAGAGTCCGGTAAGGCAGTAAGAGAGCAGGGAAGGGAGAAATCACTGTTAGTCTCTTGGTGCTCCCATGACACTCCCATCACCGAAGGCCTTTTTTGTTGAGTGCACATTTTTGGCCAGAAGGTGGTGGCAAACAGAAACTTTGCCTGTACTTGAGGATTCAGCGATTTTTCTAGAGTCAGATTCAGAAATCAGCAACAAATTGTACACTTGGACAGGAGAGACCTGTTTGCCAAAGGATGTGTTCATTACCCAACGAGCGTTAGAGTTTCCATGTAGGTGCTGCACCACTAACAGTGCCTCCTCTGCAGTAGGAAGCATGAGGAGTGCTCCAGGCTCCTGACCTCATGCTTGTTTTGTCCAGTCAGTGGTAATGCCAAGGCTGGAAACACATTGTTACGGCCAGAGCACACTGTCAAAGCAAACCCAGCACACTTTTGTTGGGTTGTGAAAATGTTGGCCAGCAGTGGGAGAGAGGATTACAGAGTATAGCACAACACAATCCACACAGGCAGAGCTTTTCATGGGTGAAGGAGCTCATTTACGTTATGACCCTTGGCTGAATGATTCAGAAGATGGAATGTAACGATGAGTGAATCAGATATGTTTTTACAGGAAGGGAAATTATGCCATGCCCTGCAAATAACTCTTGATAGTGCTATTTAATACAGTTACAAATGGTGGTCAGGTTTTAGAAGGAAAAAGGAAAGGAACAGGTGATAGCCTGGAACTAGCCAAGGGCTATCTTTGCTGCAGTAAAAAGAGAGGAGAAAATCCTGAGCAAAGATTTGAGAAAAGGGATAAAAACCTTGAATCTACATGTAATAGGTATCTGCTTCTTCAATTAATAGGATCCAAGATAGGGGTAAGAGTTTTAATTATCTTGTAACCTGTGTTAAGGAACTGCAGATAAAAACTTTTGCTTGTGATTCAAAAGGGCATGTGGAATTCTGTATGTTTCAGCCAAAGTTCAGAAGTTCAGAGCAGACAAAAGAAACAGATGGCTTCTTTACCAGAAAGAAGTAGAGGTAAGAGCTCTTGCACACAGGATTTCCATGTATCAGCAGGTAGGTCTTCTCTCTTATCATGAAACTACTGACTGGGATTCTCCCCTGCTCCTGTAAACTTGATACAAATGAGTTTCTCAATGAAAGCTTACTTTCATTTCCTAGATTTTTTCTTTTTATGAAAAGGTTAACTTATTTGCCAGACCAAAATATTTCCTCATAAGAAACCATTCCAGCAAAATGCTTCACCAAGTTTGCATACCACACATTTTTAGTTTCAAACATAACATTTTCTGGAGACACACACTTTAGCAAACACAATCCAGCTTCTTTCTGTTAGACTATATCAAATACCTTATTGGAAAAGATCCAGCCATGCATATTTCCATCTCCTAACTTCATCTTTAGTATATTAAGCCTTTAATCCCCCTCCCTCATTCAATGTCCAAACCAATGTCACCTGACTCTGCATTTAATGCATCTATTGCATTTTACACCACTCACCCATAAATCATTGGTTATTGTTGCGTGTTTTGGATTTCTGCCAAGGTCCTTCTCAGACCTTGGGCATAGTTTAGGCTGAAGACATACATGCACTTAGACAAACTCTCTCTAGACATCCCCCAGTGTCCCCTAAAGACAGGCTGCGAGAGGAGGAAGATGTGATGCAAAAGGAAAGAGCCTGCTTGCATTTTGCAGTAAATTTGTAAATTGCATTATAAACTTTTATGAAGAATTCAATCCAATCTGAAGGGTTTTATCACCACAATTCCAAACAATTTGTCCCACTGAGTACATTAAAAGAATGAAAAGGATTATAACTGGCTTCAGTTGAGGTGTTACTGGAGCACTGCATTTCTGTTATCTGTTCCTTGCAGGGTAAGTGCTAGTTTGTGGTGGCTGGAGGGATAATTTTTTTGTCACAGGTCAGGACTCAGCAGCACCAGACTTCCACCCCAGTTCTTTGTAGATGGGCAGCAAATGGCCTCCAGGAGAACATCTTTGTTTTTATTCTCTGCCCACTGGGAGACAATGCATTCACCTTCTTTAGTCTCACAGTGATTCCCCTTGTCTCCTCTCTCACTCTTCTCTGAACAACACAGGAATGCTTAACGGTAAAGAAAAAGTCAATATTTTTATCAAATCTGAAGAGCAACTATTTTGGGGAAAAAATAAAGATTGTATATGAAGCTGCTTTTGTGCAAGCTTGGGGATCTTGCCTCATTCACTATCTCTTACCTGGGGTTTGTTCAGTACTTGCTAAATGAGAAAGTTGTGAGTGAGGGTTTATAAAATGTCTTACTTCCTCCTACTCTTTCCACACCTCTGAGACCTCTCAGTTCGGTTTAAATGTCTAAAGCTCAAAGCCTAAGATCATTGCTAAATGGAGGAGGACTGGAAGGAACACCTCCTGCAATCTGGAGGGATCAAAAGTTGTTTTCTTGGACATGCCTATAAATCCCTGCCTTCTTCCTTCCTCACCCATCAACACTTACTGAATCCTTTGTCTCAAAGGAAACAGAAAACAATATAAAGAGAAGATGAATAATAAGATGAACAGCAGAAGGCATGTTTTTGTCAAAGATGTGAACTGAAAAATCTGAAAATCCTGAACATTTCACCCCTTCATTTCACCACTTTTTTTCATCTTCTCTACAGACAGGCAGGTAGAGACAGTACATTTTAAATCAACTCCAATGTATTTTTCCATCTTTGCCCACTCAAAAAAAAAAAAAGGATAATTGGTCTTGTTTGTTGTTTTTTGATTGTTGGAATTTTTTATTGCAGTTGGTTGGTTGGTTTGTTTTGGCAGGGCCTTTTCATTTTATTGTTGTTTGCTTTTTTTGTTAAGCACAGATCACCTAAGAAAGTTTTTCTTTCAAAAGTCCATGAAAATTTAGTTCAATTTCATTTAATCCCTATGCAAATATTCTTCCTTCAGGATGGAAGTCATCCCCAATGGACTTAGTTAAGTCACTTTCAAAATGTATTATACTAAAGTAAATTAATTCTACTTTAGGCCTGTCAGTCCCATAGGCAATATGGTGTTACGTTAGAGTATCCAGGCTTACTTGGGTGCTGGAATATATGTAACTATATCAGCATGGAGCTCTGTCCCAGATGATTAGCTTCACTGAGAAACAGCATCCATTAGCATGGGGGAACTGCTGTAGGAGGGCAGCAATATTGCTGCTGGCTTGTGAGCCTGGATGAGGAATTCTCTGTGCCAACACACTGGGCAGAGGGAGATGTACCCCTTCAGTTCTGAGAAAGAGTCTCAACTGGTGTTTAATGAAGTTTAGCTCTGCAGTACTCAAACTCTGAAGATTTGCTTCTTTGCAGTAATTGCTTCATCTCCATAGTGGGGAATGAGGGCACCACCCCAGTATGAGAATGTCTGATTACACTCAGCCAGCTTAAATTCCAATTTAATTTTACACTCACTACTAATTTGTTTCAGCTTTCCCAAGTGTTCCTCAAGTCCACTATGAAAGAAATTAGGTTCGTGTTCAAAGGGAGCAACTGTCCTTTAGACAGTGTAGCTGATAGCTCCATCATATTGATCTTCATACAGAGTGTGGATGAATCACAGGAAGGAATGAATAGAACAACTCTGTGTGGACAGAGTACAAGACTGCCCTATAGTCTACCTAGCTGATGAAAAATTAATGAGAACTAACTGTGTTCCTCCTTTTCTTGAATAGGTTTGGAACATAGCAATAACAAAGCCTTTCGGTCAGGCACTGCAAGCACATGGACATGGTTAGCCTGCCAGAGCTGCTTATCTCTCTCCAGAGTAGCTAAAAGTCAGGCTGCCCCTCTGTTTTGAACTGGAAAAAACATTAATTTGTTTCAAGAAATATTGTGTTAGAAAGTCACAGAAGTTAAGTCTGAGAACATGCTTTCTTTTGAAACAGACTTGATCCTAGAACAGCAAAGCCAAAACACAGAAGTGCCAAGCTAAATGGCAAGGAACCTGTAAGGCTGATGCCACGGGAATTTCAGTGCTCCCAAACCACGTGTTGGCCATGGGCACATACATCCTACCTCCTACCAGGTATTTCCCCTGGTGCCAGATTAATAGTGCAGAGCCTGGCTGAGCCAGGACTAAACACACAGGAGCCTAGAAACTTCAGAAGCCCAGCAGGGGAGCTGGCAGGGAGGCAGGACACAGCTCTCTCCCAGTATTATGGGTATTTTCATAGGTGATGCATCTTCACACTATGAACTTTTGGAAGGCCCCAGCATGACTCCTCTGAGTGGGAAGATGCTGATTCTATGTGCCATAGAGACCCTTCTCAGCTTGGTAGCACCTATGGGAGTGAAAACTGCTCTTTGATGCCTGGACCTGCTTTGCTTTCCACCTGTCCTTGCTTTGCTTTCTGCCTGTCCCTGTGCAATGAAATGAAGCAGAATGGAATTGATCCTGTGTTGAGGGGAAGTCTTCTTGTCAGTGCCTATCTACCTGTAGCTTGAAATTAGCTGAGTGAGGGCTGAGGGATCTCCTCCCTATCCTGGCTATTTGCCTTGTTTAGATGAAGGATTAATCTTCATTTTGTTCACTGTATCAACTGAGGGAAAAACATAAATTTGTAAACCCGTATCTCCCAAACATCAAGATTCTCCTCCTCCCCGCTCACTGAACTGTAATATGAATGAGAGAGCAAATCAGTCAGACTTCTTATTTTCCTCCTACTTTCTTCAAAAATTAACTCAGCCCCACAATTCAACAGCAATAAATGTATAAACCCTCAAATATCCTCCAAGTAGTCTATTACCTACACAGGGTGAGATGTTGTTTTCTATTTCCCTTTGCCTAGTCTCTTGTGAAATGCACAGACTTCATAAACAGGCCATGAGCATTTTATTGTTAGACATATGCTACTTATGTTTTCACTCCTTACTCTTTCTCCTTATCAATTGCTCCTTGAATCCAAGATTATGCTAGGTTATTTTTCTCTTTCCTCTAATAATCTTTGCATTTGTAATCTTCTTCATGTGATGTATTTGCTTGTATCCTCAGATTCCCCATCTTCTTCAATTTTCTACATCCTTATTCTCTGTGTCCTCTATCACATATGGACAACTTCCTCTCCTCTTTTCCTCCACAGTTCTTGCTGTTCACACAAACATCACACCTTGAGTGCTTGTGCGATCTTTGCGGTTCTGTCACTGCATCCTCCACTGTGACAACCCCTGGGGACACAACACTCATTGCTCTCCCACTGTGCTTTGACCCCAAACGATGCTGTGGAATGCTCCTGTACCCATGTGAGTCCACACAGGCACTCCTTCCCAAGCCATCAGCATTCAAAAAGTGAAAAAAATACACAGTTTTTGTGCAGCTACTCTGATCAGTACCTTCAGTCAAGAGTTTACTATTCATGACGTGGTGTTCTTGTTAACCAGTTATATTGGTATAAAATAGGTAGAATTGGGGGGAAAACTTCACTGTGAGATGGTGAAGAAGGGTAGATGATATTTATTTACAAACTCCTTAATCTGGTTGACTTTATGAATCTGCACTCCTTCTCTCTCAGAGTTCGCTTGTGCTGCCACAGCCCCGCCAAGCGAGCAGCAAGGTGTGTGTGTGCCAGCAGCCTGCGCTCAGCGGGAAGAACTGTGGCTGTCAGGTCCTCTGGAGTCTGTCTCTGGGCTTTCCTTTGACTGGTGGCAGCAAAGGACAGTCTGGACAGGCCTCTTATACTCCTTAGGAACCATGAGCTCTTACAGAGTGGTGCTTAACTCAGCATGGTTCTGGCTTCAGGACTATAAATCTTAGGTAGGGTTGCTGCCCATTCTCTGTTTTCCCTTGTTTGAAAAATATGGTTTTCTGCTAGGCTGATGGCAAAAGGGCCTAAGTGCTACATGTGATCTGCATGTAGCCATGTTGGTGTCACTCTCCTGTTCTTGGGATGCAGAGTTTGCTGGAGAGGTAGCTGGGCTGGAGTCTTCTCATAGTGCAGACCTTCTGTGCTTGGTGTAACAATGTGTCCCCATTTTACTGCTGGTAAATGGTCCTGGGCACGGTATGCTAAGCACAGTGCCCTTTTTTGTCGTTACAGACCGTCTTAAAAATCCTTGTTCAGCTGCTTCTTTCCCTGCTTAAACGCAAAACTTTTCACTCCTCCGCCTACACGTCAATCTTAATACTTTTATTAAGATTGTGACAAAACTCTACTAAATCACCAATAAAATAATTGTTCAACAGAGCAATATATTCTAGAGATAAACTATGTGAGAGGTGGCTCTGTATGAAACACCATAGGACAAGTCTTTATAAGTATTTAGAAACCTGACTCTGATGTAATTAATTGGTATTAATGTACTTTCTGTATCATTTCACTCAGTCAAGCCATTTGTATGATTCTCAGAAGAATAAAGAGATGTAAGTACATGAGTGTAACATAGGACTGCAAGACTGGACAGAGTTTGACAGGGCTTAGACTGAGAAGCCCAAGTAGTTTTTCTAGGAAATGACTGTACACTGACTGTAAAGCATTGGACTGAACAGTAAATGCAATCAACTTCTCAGTGTAGTTCAGGAATGAATTGAAATTTCCTCCTGTTGAAATTGAGTATCCTGCCAGTTGGTTTGACAGGAAGAGGATGCACTTCTAACTACGCAGATTTTTGGAGGCTGCCTCCAATACTGAAAATGCAAAGACATTTTACATCTGTCTTGGCAAATTTCAATCAGATTGTTCTAGAAATGTATATCCAATATATACTGATTAATAGATGTATGCTTATGTTTTTATTATTAACCATTGCCATGTATCAGAAAAGACTATAATACTATTTTAGCTGCACTGTTTTATATCTTCTAAGAATAAAATACTCCATGATTTGTTTTAATGGTATTTCTGGGACCTGCAGGGTACAGCAGAGCTATGAGAGTGCACAACGTAAAGAATCCTTGGAAAGTTTTTCATTATGTCCTAAATGCTAAGTGCAGTGACAAATGGACTGTGACTGAATTTCTTAATGAAGAGACAGAATAATTTTAGAAACAGAATAGTTTTTGGTTGCTATCAAACCCATTGCACATGCAGGTCTATTGAGTTTTTTCTACTTCACAAAATCTTTAAAGCTTAGGAAAAATCTGAAAAAAAGAAGCAAATGGCAATAGGAAAAAAGGACCCAAAAAATTAGGATCTTTCATCATTTGTAAAGGAAAAGTATTGGAAATTCAAAGACATGGTGAAGACAGCAAAACTGCAATCCCTATCAATATTTTCTTTGATGCAAAGTTGGATAAAAGATAAAGCTGGCTTTAGTCCAACGTATTGATTTTGGCTGGCATAGAGTTAATCTTCTTAATAGTGTCTGATAGGGGCTTATACTATGGATCTGTGACCAAATCACTGTTGATAATGCAGGGATATTTTAGTTATTGCTGAGCAGTACTTGCACAGAGTCAAGGCCTTTTCTGCTCCTCACCCCAACCCAGCAGTGAGAGTGCTGAGGGTGCAGGAGGATTTGGGAGAGTGCTGAGGGTGCAGGAGGATTTGGGAGAGTGCTGAGGTTGCAGGAGGATTTGGGAGGGAACACAGCCAGGACAAGCTGCCCCCAGATGATCACAGGGATATCCCACACCACATTGGCATCGTGCTCAGCCTGCGGAGCTGGGGGAGAAGAAGGAAGGAGGGGATGTTTAGAGATACAGCGTTTGTCTTCCCAAGGCACCCTCACAAGTGATGGAGCCCTGCTTTCTGGAGGTGGCTGAACACCTGCCTGCCTGTGGGAGGTGGTGAATGAATTTCCTGTTCTGCTTTGCTGTGTGCAGCTTTTGCTTTATGTATTAAACTGTCTTTATCTCAACCCACGAGTTTTCTCAGTTTTACCCTTCTGATTTCCTTCCCCATCCCCAGGGTGAGAGAGAGGGAGCAGGTGTGTGTGGTTGAGACACTCACCAGGGTTAAGCCATGACATCCAAGCATATAAGCAAACAACTGCTCAGATAACAGATGGTTTAGATAGGATGGGAAATTATTTCAAAGCATTAAACATAGGTTATGGTGCTTACTGGACACCAAATACTTTTTATGCAGGTGATTATAGTTTCAAATAATGACATGACTAATGTAGTAAAAGGAAGTCCACCATCATAGAGGAACAGTGGGGACAGAAAAGTGCTTGCCCTCTCAAGCTTAAGTGGGCAAACTACAGGCAGGAGAAAGTATAGCTTAACTTCCCTGGAAACTGAGATACTCCCTGAGTGCAACTGGGTGTCATTGAATAATATTTCCCTTTGGTTTTATTATTTTTTCTTTTCCTTAAGACTGGGGTTAAAATATCAGCTGTCTTTGCACTGCTACAGCAGTATAAGCTAGGGCACAAGAAGATCTCAGCTTTTCTTTGCAAATCACAAACCTACAGACTTCCATGGGACTCTTCTCCAGCCTGGCTCTGTCACCTGGGGAATTTTAGAAGGAGGGTAAGCAGATCTGTGTGTTTTTTTCACTTACTGAGAACAGGCATTTGAGCCATGTTAAGAGGGAGGCAATCACCAACTTAGAGAAATGAAGAGAGCAAAACATCCAAAAAAAGCATCCAAAAAACATCCCCAAGCCCAAAAGCCCCAAAGAAAGCTGCAGGGATCTGACTTTCCTGCAGCTTGATTGGTGTTGCTGCTGCAGGAACTTCAAAACGCTGGTGAGCTGATAGCTCTGTGCAAACTATCCCTTCACCTGCCGTTCAACCTATCTCCCTAACACGGCAGCTGCATGAGCAGTGTAATTGCTGCAATTCTTCAGGCTTATGCAGTATTAACTCAGTGGGAGTTTTTTTAATTTCTTTTTTTTTTTTTTCTAAATTAGACAGTCTCGGAGCTTATCTGCCCAGTGAGCACACTACTAAATGGTGACATTAACAAATTGCCATCCTTCCCCTCCTAGAATCAGCATTATCCACTAATTGCACAATGGCTTTTGCACAGCTGCCTTCGACGTGCCCGTGCCAGGATGGGCAAACGCGGATTTCCCACAGCAGCCCAAGGCCCAGGAGATGGCACTGTTTCACAGCTCTTGTGCACACCTGGTCTGTGCTACAGCTGCTAATACAGCAGTTGGAGTAAATAACTTTCCTTCAGAAGTGATAATTTTCTGGTAAAATGATCAGCAAATGGAATTCTCCGAGTTCAGAAGTCTTAGTGGAAAAATACCAGATGAGTCTGAAGCTTTACCTTCTGATGCCAGGGTATGAAAACTGTTCCCTGACTGACTGAATCAATTCCTTTGCTAACTAGTGGTGTAGGAATAGCTTTTTTATTTATTGGCAAATAATTTCCTCAGCTGCTAGTTTCAGTCCAATGCCCAAGGCTGGCTGCTGCAAAAATATTCTTGCAGATAAAAGTAAAATGCAGAACTTGATCTGCCACATAAGACACACAGAGAGTGACAAACAAAAGTAAAAATATGTGTTGTCTGATTGCTATGTGCATCATTACCTGGAGTTTACTGGGATTTAATCAGCCAATCTCCATGTTAGTTTTGTTATCGTGCCATTACAGGGACAGTGTTCAGGTAAGTCTGCAAGAAGACAAGGCAGTCTCTGAGGGTGAGGGAGAGCGCAGGAGCTGAGCTTCTCTCCATAGGTAAGAGTGGGGCTGGGGACAAGGACCTCTATCTTACTCGTGATGGCCTGGGGTCTGGGAGATGCTGGGCAGAGAATCCTACTGTGGGCTCAAGCAGGGTAAGAGAAAAGGTATTTGTTGTCTTTGCTTATTCCCCGCAGGGGCAGGTGCTCAGTTTGCCAGCCCAAAGCATTCCTGCCCAACCACAGCAGCACATGTGCCTCTGCAGGCATTCACCCTCCCATTTTGTGGCCAAGCACTGCAGATCTGTGTTAAGAATTTAGGTCTCAGCACACTTGAGGACTGTCCTGTTGGCCCAGGGCAGGCCAGTGTTGCAGCTCGGGAGAGGAGAGCTGCTTACCATCGCCTCACCTTCATCTCTGTGAAGAGGCCAGATTCCATACATGTGCCACAAGCACTGGCCTTTGTGCTTTCCAAAAGTCTTTACCCACCTAAACCCACCAACAGCTTGTGCCAAAGCTCAGAAAACTGTCAGAAGCATGTGTGAGACCCCACATCATCATCCAGGACCTGCATCCTGCCCCCACGGCCACCCCTCAAGGCAGCTCCCTCAGCTTATCTGACAAAGCTTTCCATCAGACAGCTGAGATAGGAAACCCCAAAACTGCACAGCACCACAGCAAAAAGAATAACAAACTGCCCCCTCTCCTAATGCTTGCGCCAATTTAGAAATTAACATTATTTCTCCTCAGCTCATAGAAAATATTGGGCAGAGTCTGAATGAAACGATCTGCATCCACTACTTAATTAGACCAGTTTTTCAATAGGGGAAAAAATTATCCACTGGGATACAAGTCTTTCCTCTAGAGCAGTTTCCTGTATTTCCATCCCATAGCCTGTTGAGTATTATAACAAAGCTAGTTGCCATACTCTCTCTAGCCTCTGAACCTGCTAAAATCATGCATTAAAGATGCATATTAGACTTATTCTTTGCCCTGACTACTCTTAACACACTCATGGGGAACTATTGCTGCTTGTACCCTGCCTCCTGAAACAGAAGGAACATACAGGAAAATTGATAATGTGGAACAACCCTAACTTCATTTGAGTAATACAAAACTAATGATTGGAGAGTTTCCTTTTTTTTTTTTTTTTTTAAATAAACCTCTTTTAATATTAATTTCTGAAGAAAGTTGAAAATAATATTTTTGAGGAGAGACATGGCAGTCCTGGCTTACAGGTATTGATTTTTTCTGCTTCAGCATTAGAGGAGACATAAGCTACCAAGAATATGTTTGCAATACAATCGAATCTCATTGCTGCACACGTCACATTCAATACTGCATTACAAGAGTGCTTTCCTAGACCTTGACAAGTTTTTCCAAGGCCACAGGAACTGAAACAGCGTCATTGCTCCTGAGCTCATGAGCACAGAAAATATTACTGCATTTTTCTGTTTTGTTTTGTACTTTTTTCCCCCAGGATATTTTAGTGAGCTGATGTGGCTGTCAGTCCATTGCCTGCACATTTAACAATTAGATGTTTAAACAACAGCAGAGATGGCCAGTGACCAAAACAGGTGAACAAACACCTCTGAGCATGTGATTAGGATATCGTGTAATGTGGGATCCCCAAGAAGGCATGCACTAAATCTTTGTGGTTGAGACCTGTCAAAAATCAGGCTGCTGGAATTGGCTTTTGCACCTGATGATTAATTAATAAGGAGAGTCATGGTTAATGTGTAGTGTCGATTATTGTTTACTAGGATAATGAACTGTTAAGGGAAATTAGAGTTTGGGATAGTTGTACTGGTTAGTGCCCCATTTTTGTTTATCAGTAAAGTTGATAATGGTTATGATTTGGGTTAATAAAGTATGCTAGTGATGGGGAGGGTGGGAATGTTCTGGAAGACCAATGATGTAATTGAAGGAGGAGTGAGAGCAAGACTTTAGCATAAAGGGATAAACAGGAGAGGATTATTGGATGAGGATGAAGCCTGTAACATGCTCCAAGACAGCTGGGAACAAGCAAGGACCCAACAGGAAAGACAGACCCAACCTCCAGCCACTCATCTCGACCTTAAGGGGAGGGCTTGGGGGAAGTGATGGGTGGGGTTGGAGGGGTATAAAATGTAAAGTCAACTGTTGAGCCCTTGTTTGGCTGCGGACTGGCTGTGCTGTGCTAGGTACTGTGTCTTGCCTTGTGCTAGGGCAGACAGCCAAATTAAGTCTCCAATTGTGTTTGCTTTGTTTAATAAATTTCTAAAAATTTCAAGCTGTGAGAGAACCTTTCTGACAAGACCTCTCTTGTTTGTAACCAAAAGTAAGTCTGCTCCTTGGGAAGTAAATTTAAAATGCATCTCTTTGGTTATTATCATGGCTTGGGCATGGCCTTTTTTCTTAAGATTGAGTAGATGAACCCTTTTCAGCTTCTCCATCTGTGTCTCCATAAACCACACATGTGTGTCATAACATTTGCTCACCAGTGCTTTGCCTCTGCACCTACTGGCTTTCTCATCGCCTGTCCTGACTCGATTCTCAGTATTTCTTACAGACCACCATGCCCTGCTAATCACCAGCTGCAAAACAAAAGCACTTTAAAGAGCAGTCACTGTGATTTGGGGACAAGTGAAGTCAGCCTGGGAACGGCAATGAGATGGCAGTAGTAATGTAATCAGGGAATCCAACCCTATTCACACAAACTCTTCAAAATCTAGTGGCAGTCACCACAGTTTTGGTGTTATTTCTGCTGTTAAATTTTCTAAATAAAAAACTATTAAACATGCATCAATTAATAATTTGAGTTCCCTAGATAATTTCTGCTAAAATTAACATTTCAGTTGCATGAAGGATCTTTAATGAACCACCACTAACAAGAATATCTCTCTAATTAACTCAGTGTCTTTAAAACAACAAGGCAATCTTTGGAGTAGTTTGCTCTTATCCGTGCATCAATTATGCTTGAAACTGAGATTTTGTAATATTTTTCATGCCTCTTAAAAAGTAAGAAAAAATTGTCAGAGATTAAAAAAAGAATGTATTAAAACTCACTTGTCTTTAATACTTTGCTGTTGAGTCTGAAATAATATGCCGTATTTGTGGGGAGCAAGGGTTTTAGATAAAAATTAAAGTGATTCAAACCAAGTTAGAAATTCACACTTTGCCAGGAGAACATCCATATAGGAAGGGATCAAGAGGCTGGAGACTTCTCAAACAAGAGTCATAGATTTTGGTCAGCAAAAAGGCGAGAGAACGTGAAAGGTGTGTCCCTTTCTTTGAAGGACTCCTGAGCATCTGCGTTTCCCACTGCAGTCTTTCCCTGAGGCATAGGTTGATCATCACAGCAAAGACATCCCAGTATCAGAAGGGTTTCTTTCAGTACACAGACCTTGAGTCAGAGCAGCATCCTCATGCAAGCACAGTGCTTCAACACACATTTGCTCCTTCCTCAGGCCAGCAGAGTGTCTGCATTGCTCTCAAGAGGCTTTGGGAGTCTCTTCTGCTGCTCACTCTCTCCCTCCACAGCAGGAGTGGATAGACAATCCAGTTACTGGTGGGGTGAGTGCTTGTGAGCAGCCCATCCTCATGTGCTTATCGGTTTCTAAGCTGACAGAATGCTTACAAGTTGGGAGTGCTGAGGAATCTACAAGGCTTGATGCAGCCCTCAGGTGCTTCACCAGTTTAGATGGAAGGGAAATATAACCATAGATTGGGCTCTGACTTGAGACCCTCCTGGAAGTCCATCAGTCTAGGACTGAGGCTTCAGGTATGATCCATTCCCTTTCTGGAACAGAGCTCACACTCAGTTTATGTCCAGATGCTCTCCAAAAATAACACTAATCCACCAGGTTGATGATTTTAAGGTTTTAAACCTTAGAGGTTTTAGAGAAGTAGGCAACGTTCACACAGGTGAAGAAAACCAAGCTGACATGGAAATTTGTTTTTCCACCCCAATTTATTTTAAATTGAGTGGTAAGAAACAAAAATCCTCAACCTCTTGTTCAGATCCCCAGCAAAATATTACCAATTTCAACTTAACACCTTGATGCTTTGATCTTGAAACTACATAATTCATGGGGCTTTAAAATATATTGCATATATGTTATATAATATATATAATACATATATATTTCATACCTATTAAATAATTTATGGGGCTTAAATATCCTCAAAGATATTTAGTCATCTAAACAGAACTTTATGTAGACATTGCTGACCACTCAAGACCTGGTTTAAGTGCAGTTAACAATCCCTTGAAATTACATGTACTTTGTTTGATATGCCCTCTCTCACAGCTGGTGCTGTAGCAGCCATTGGTCACTTGATTACGAAAGCTGGGAAGATTAACACACCCTTTCCCCACTGGATCACACAGCTGGATCCCTTCACAGCAGAAAGAAGCTGGAAATGAAGACAGTTTAATAAAATTCCTACATGCACTGCTTGAATATCGCATGCATTACAGCTAGATGAAGTCTATATCCATACAATTACTTAGTGCTTTCCAAGTTTCTTTTCAAAATCACTACAGCCAATTCCTAAGTAATTCAAGGTCTGCCTTTACACAGACTACCTAAAACTGCTCATCCATTATCCAAAAACTTTTAAAGGCCTGCATTTGAAAAAAATCCCCCAAATTCCCAGCTTCCCTTATCTCAGAGTATTTTATCACTGCTTGGAGAATAAGATTTTAATGACAAAAGTTTTACATTTGAAGGACACTTTCTGAAAGCCTATCAAACGTACATAGGAAAAGTGCCTCTTTTATAATTTTGTTTTTTAAGCCACAGTGGGGCTTACACATTATACATGGAATAGATCACATTTTTCACAGTTAAAATCTATTTGTAAACAGATGCATCAAAATATTGCACCAGATGACTTATTTGTAATAGAAATAGAATGAAATAGAATTGAAATTAAATAGAAAACATCCAAGCAATGTGAGGACTATGTCTGAAAGCAGAAAAAAATGTTACCTATTCCCAATTCCCACATTGTGTACTCCAGTGTCTCCATTCCCTACCTCCTCTTTCCCACCCAGTCTGATAACTTCTGCTTTTTCACAGGAAAACAAATCAAAGCAACAATGATAAAAGTAGCATTAGGAAGCAGGTAAATAACAAAAATCCTTGAATGCTGGGGAAATCTTCCAATTTTTGCCACTTTGCATATAAGTATGAGCCCCCCGATGGTTTCTTTTGCTGTGATGCTGTGCACAAAAAAAAATATTTGCTTGAAACCCGAGAGCATGTCACCTCCTCAAAGCCTGGCTGCCTGGGCTCAAGTCCCTGAGAGCTGGACACCCCAAGTGGCCACTGATATTCCAGTTTTATGGCTTTCTTAAAAAATGAACACTGAAGATTGATACATTTCACTGAAAAGTCTACAAACACACCTGATTAGATAAACTGTCTAGGCCCAAGTGTTGTGATTAAGATTCAAGAGAGCTCTTGTTCACTTTTAATAAAATTATTTACCTGAGGCTGTATTTAATTACCTGAGTCTTTAGCCCCTACTGCATTCAGCATCGATACTTCCCCACGATCTGGTGAGTATTTCCTTTCAGCTGTTTTGACAGAGGGGTTTTTGGCATTGCCATCAGCAGTCCGCTGATAGTCACGTAAGCATCTAAATATTATTATCACATCTCTATTAGCTTACGGTGGGGTAGCAACATCAGGGAACAGAGTGGCAAGCACGGGCTGGGAGAAAGCAGAGAGGCAGGCAGAAAGAGGCAGAGCCTTTCCTTTGCCTCAGACTGTGAGATACATAAGGATATATGTAGATTAATATTAATTTGTGTTTTGGGTTTTTGTTACAGAATGGCTTTCTATGGAGGCAGTGATGATCTACTTATGTTCTTTTACTCTCACTTGTGGCAAACCTGACCTTTTTCCTTAATGCAATATGTGAAGAATCAGTTTAAATTCTACTTCAAACACCATCCCTTAAGTCAAAAGTTTTTCTGTGAGCAGGGTACTGTACCTTGCACTGAGACAACAGAATACAAAAGGAACTTGGTGCAAGCACTAATGAATGAATAAATCAGCCGAGAGGACACACCACCAAGGGAGACAGCAGCATCTGCTGATGAAAATGAAACGGGAACAACTGATAGTAGGCTCTTTTTCTATCCCCTGCATATACTTTCTGTGAAGTCTTCCACAGATGATATTATCAGTACAATATGATGGCTGTGCTCAGTATTCTCTCTGTCTGGGTTCTGCTGTGCTTTGCCCCTTGCTCTGACGCTGCAGGCTGCATGGGCTGCCAGAGATGGCTGTGCTGCTGCCTGTGGATATACAGAGGCTTTAGCTGGAAGAGATCAGTTTCTTATTTTCTTACAACAAACAAGATCTAGGATAGGCCCTTTCAGAAAGTGCTTTAGATTCTCAGTTCATGTGACTGGAAACTTGAAAAACATTTCTATATTATGTACGTGTTTCAGTTTTCTAAACACGTATCCAGCTCTGCAAACAGTGTGAAATCAAAGTGAGTGCAATAAAATGCATGAAATTTCTTGTTAATATGTGAAAAACAATTGATTTGGTATTATTTGGATTTTTATAACCCCCTCATTTCAAAGGCTTTGTAATCTACTATATAAATGTTGATACAAAGAAACTGACATCTTTATTTTTCAGCTATTTTTCCTTTTTCCCTTTTACTGTAAATGAGATAAGACTCTACAAGACTTAATAAAGATAGCCAGATGCAAAACTAAGAGTCAGGGAAATACTTCATTGATTTAACTGTGAATAGGAGAAATGAAGTGAATACAAGTTCTCTTCACATGAATTTAATCTAAACTTCAGAATTTGCTGTAAAATGTTTGCCCTGGAAGACCTCCTTCCAGCACCAGAAGGATCCTTCATAGGATAATGACAACTGCAAGGTAGGTTTGCTAAATCTATTCAGTGTGGAAGAAGTAAAAGTCTTTAGGAAATACTGGAAGCCATAGTCCAGCTGTCTTGCTGTGCCTGTCCTGCTTTTGGGAGGATAAATAAGAATGGGAGCTTACCCCTTTGAAACTGGGAGGAGTGAGGGCACTCCATCGAGAGGAGGATGATCTCTGAGTGTCTGCAGCCTGTGCACATTATAAATGTGGTGGTGTTTAGGTTTGAGGCATCAGGTAGAGAGAAAGGTCTGGGAGTTCCCACCATGCCAGTGGATCCCGAGTGGACATGGACCAGCTCAGCACCAAAGCAGACTGAAGCCTGGCCGGAATGCTAGAAATGCCCAGTGACACATCACAAGTCACACTGCAGCTATGTCCAGGGTTTCAAGCAACACCTTTTCAAGTCTGAATTAAACATTGATTCTGAATGCTAATTATGGCAGGAGGGGCTGTTGTTTAAATCCACTGAGTCCTTGTGTTTAGAACTGCAATAAGTCACTTTGTTCTGACCTGGCATTTCTTCTTAGGCAATGTGCACGTATTTTGTGATCAATGTAGTTGGGTGCTTACACTGCTCAATGGGAGTGACTCTCCTTTTGCTGTGACAGCACAAAGGCTGAAAAAATAGCAAGTGAACTGTATTCTTCAGACAGGCAGTGCTGACACTTCCTTTGTTCAAAAACCACAGGCTCAGCTGGGATATTTTGATGGTTTTCAGCCTGGGCTTTCTCTCGAGTACTTTTTTGAAACTTTTGCCCTGAGTCACATGGGAGAAAATCTTACCCTTTCAAACAGAAGTGCCTCATTTAAGAATTGGACTTTTAGAAACAAATCAGATGTCATAATTTTGTGAGACTTGTGACTTTGTAGCTGGAGCTGCCACACAGCTTGCAGCAGAGAAGATTGCAGGAGCAGGCAAGTGCTGCTGGGCACTGGTTCTTACTGCTGGGAGGGATTAACACCTGTTAGTCTTAAAGCCCCACACAGATACCTCAACCAGCCTTGCATGGACTTGTTTGGCTACAAGCAGCAGGACAGCAATGGGGCAGTAACACTGTCTTTGTGATCCAAAACCCAGGAAGTTAACTCAGGAAGAACACCACATTGGAGGACTTCTTCCAAGATCTAGGCTATTTCAGTCTGGCTGAGTATTGGCATGTGGGGCCCTGAGCTTTCTCCTCGCGACCAGAAAACACACATTTAATGAGGACAGCAGTGATTTCACTGCCCAGCCATCCCCCTCTGTGAGTGAGGATGGAGAAAATCCTACAGTGGGATGCACTTTGGTTCTTGATCCTGCTTCACTGAAGCCCTGGCTGTGACTCCTTGAAATGGTGACACAATAGCAGGCAATCATAGAAACATAGAGCAATTTGGATTGGAAGGGACCTTAAAAGGTCACCTCGTTCAATAACCCTGCAGTAAGCAGAGACATCTTCAAGTAAATTAAGTTGCTCAGAGCATCACCCAGCATGACCTTGAAAGTTTCGAGTTTCCACCACCCCTCTGACCAACCTGTTTTGGTGTTTCATCACCCTAGTTGTAAAGTTTTTTTTTCTCCTATCTAGTGTAAATCTACTCTTTTTTAGTTTAAAACCATTACCCCCTTTCTGTCAGTACGCTCCCTGATAAAGAGCCCCTCCCCACCTTTCCTGTCAGCCCCCTTTAAGTACTGGAAGACTGCTACAAGGTCTCCCCAGAGCTCAGGGAGGAAAAAGGGTCTCCCCTTTTTCTCAGGGCTGAATAGCCCTTGGGGGTGCTGTCAAAGCCCAGATGTAGGTAGGAATGGCATGTGAAAACTGAGGTTACATGCTTCCTCCCTCAGAGAGAGGGATGGGGCTCAGGAGCTCTGGAAATCATTCCAGCTCCAGGACTGATATTGGTGGCAACTTTAATTCTAATTGCACAGCACCTTGCCAGTTGGAAAAATTGAACTGGTGAAATTCTTTATTAATCCAACATGAATTTTAACAAATCCAGGTCACAGGAAAAGATAAATGTTTCAAGCATGGCATAATTCTATTAAAAGTTCTTCAAAGACCCCTTTTTCAACTTGTGTAGAATGTAGCAATTAAGTTTGAAGATGCTAAGAAAAAAAGAGATAGGAACTTTTCAGCCATTATCATGAAATGATTACTGAAGTTTCATTACTTAACAGAGCTGTGCTTCCTGTAAAATATGAGCAATCAGTGAACACTTTCAGCAGGCTCTGGATGATCCTTCATAACCTGTGGCTGAGGAGAAAAGGAGGGGAGAACACAGGTTTGGCTTTCTAGCCTACTTACCCTACTGAAAGACATTTTCCTTATGGTGCTCAGAGACTGGGATGATGAAATCCCTTCAAGGTCCTTTTAAATGTAGAAACAACTACCAGGATTTAGGAATATATTGTAATAATAGTTAAAGGGTGATATGGTTATCAATCTCAAACAACATATTTTTTCAAAATCCTTCAAAAAATACTTTCTTTGGGGGAATTGTCATGTTTATGTTATACAGGACATAAATTACTTTGAACTCTTGTTAAAATATAGCATGGGATTAAAGTGGTAGATGGTCATTAAATTCTTTTGTTTTGGTGATCTAAAGGATCTTGACTGCCTTGTCTATTATCTGCTTGTGTCTGGTGCCCCTTCCAGGCATAAGTGGACGACATGTGCTTTTCACTTTTAAAACAAAAGTTTTGAGTTTTATGGAATTAAGCAGACTAAGGCTGTCTGAAATATTTCAATAAATTGTCTCTATAAAATCAGCCTTTTTCCCCTGAAAAAAACCAAAACAAAATAAAAAACTCAATTAAGAATCACAGATACCTAAGCACTGTCTTTTGGCATTTTGTTAAGAAATAATTTCCATTTTTCCACCTAAAATGATTTTCAGTTTTAGTAAATTTTACTAAAGGAAATCCTGCATATAAAGCAGTTCAAAAGAAGTGAAAAAATATTGAGACTAAATATTGCTCAACAAAAAATACTGTGCTTTTAACCCTTCTTTTCAAATACCAATATTGAAAAAAATTGATGAGCATAAGCTTGATTTTTTTCATGGGTTCTGTGGCAACATTAAATAAAAATACCAAAAAAAACCCCTCCAAAACCAACCAAACAATAAAAACCCCAACAAACAGCCAGACACAAGTTGTTGGTATAATTTTAGTAAAAATGACAGAGCATTTCAAGAACAATGTGAAGGTACTCAAATGGGTTCAGAGGAGGGCAGCAAAGTTGGTGAGAAGGCTGGAAGGAATGTCCTGTGAGGAGTGGCTGAGGGCTTTGGGTTTGTCTGTTTTGGAGAGAAGGATGCTGAAGGATGATCTTGTTGCTCTCTACAGCTTCCCAAGAAGGAGAAGCAGAGAGGGAGGTGCTGATCTCTTCTCCCTGGGATCCAGTGACAGGATGCATGGGAATAGCTCAAAGCTGTGCCAAGGGAGGTTTAGACTGGACATTAGGAAGCATTTCTTTACTGAAAGGATGGTCAAACACTGGAACAGGCTTCATAGAGAGGTGGCGGATATCCCAAGACTCAGTGTTTAAGAAGCTTTGGGACAAGGTCACTAACATATTTTAACTTTTGGTCAACCCTGAAGTGGTCAGGCAGTTGGAGTGGGTGATGCTTCTAGGACCCTTCAACTGAAATTATTCTATTCTATTCTATTCTATTCTATTCTATTCTATTCTATTCTATTCTATTCTATTCTATTCTATTCTAATTTTGTAGGTGAATTGTCTGTGTCTGTTGGAAGAACAGAAACTAAGAAAGGTGATCCCTTCCAAATTTAAAATATCGTAAAAATAGAGCCTGTTTTCACAAAGAAAACTTATTTGAATTATACACCTCTCTCCTGTCTTTTACTGCCTTTGGCATGATTGCCCTCTATGTAGTCTAGTTTGAAATCAAAACATTAACCTTACAGAAGTTAGTATTTTTAGCCCAGTCGATAGCTTGCTTTTCCACTATGATAATCTAGATGTTAGCACCTTCAACTGACCTTCTCTAAATCATTCAGGAGGTGTGTTAGAAACATTCTCTTCTTTCCAAGCTGAAGGCTTTTACAAGGGATCCAGAGCTGGCCCAGGGCCTGCCAGCAGCTGCCTTTGGCTTCTATATAAGCCTGTTTATTTGCACTCTATATCAAGAGCCATAGATGTACCACAATAAACTATGAGGGCTTCCTCCAGCATGAAAGAAATATTACAAACTAAAACCAGAAATAGTTTGGAAACAGACAAGGATTTCATTCTTTCAGTGGCCTATATGAAGCTGTGCCACAGTTACAGAAGAGTGCACACACGATGCCCCTGCTAAAATGTCAAAGAGAAGAAAATCCATTCTGTTGTACAAGGTTAAGTGGAAACGTCAATCTGATTGACTGATGCTTTTAAAAGAGAGACTCAGTATCTGGGAGAAGAACCCAAATTGGCTTTTACACTTCATTTGTTCCCATGCTTTGGACAGCAGCATGTCTGTGAGGGCAAAGAGCTTCCCTCCCCTCCTCAGTGTGCTGTGAGGACTGTCTCTGAAACACTGTCACCTTGCCATTAATGCTCTGGGGGAAAATTATCCCCAGTGTGAAGCTCACTGGCTTCGTGAACTTGGATTCAGGATGAATTTGACTAAAAGTTCCCATGTGAAGGATTACCAGAAGACCTGCTGTCCTTCTGTATTTGGTAGACACACATTTTATACAGACAGTGAACTAAGCTTGGGTCTCAGCTGTGACCAAAGCAACCAACAGGTTTCCTTGGACTAAATGTTGTAAAAAAGCCCTCCCTGTGAAATAGTCTCACTTTTTCCTTATATATACAAAGCTGGTAAGTAGACAATACAAACCTAAATGAGAAATGGCTGATGGACTTTTTAATTTATTGCCTTACCATCGCTGCAAGTGTATTCAATAATCCATTACTAAAGGAAGCCTCTTTTTTTTCCAGCAGTGACAGTGTGTAATGCACATCTATTCTCAATTTAAATGGTGGTATGAAGAGTAATTGTTGCCCAATTTATTAGATGGCTTTTGCTGTTCTTTTTTCATGGTCTAGTTGATTTTAAACCTGCTAAGACAAATTAATCTGCACACAACTATGGCACACAGCCCGAGCAATAACTTTCAGTAGTGTGTATGCACATCTTGTGCGAAACAACTTGGATGAAAAAAAGAACATGGGTGCAGGAGATGAGAATTTTCTAATAAAAGTACATCTCACGTTGCTTTCAGATTTTGTCACTTATTTAATCTTTCCCATAGATGTAAAATTTCCATCTTTCAAGGCAGTTTTTTCAATAGAGATTGTTGATTTAAGACTGGCAGGTAGACGTCGAGTTTAATGACATGACTGTCATCTACTAGGTAAGATGCTGAAATATAAGAGATATTTCTATCTCTGATATAACAGAAAAAAAAGAAAACATCTTCATACTTGACCTCTAAGATAATTTTCATGGTTCCTGCCAAGCTGTCACATTTTTACCTAACTGCTGAGCTTAGCAGAACACATCGCTGATTGCATGAAAAGGTTGAAGTAAAGCTGGTGCATTTACTTCAGTTTAAAGGACTGATATTTCCTTTGCGCAAAAATGCATTTTATGTTGTGTCCCCCTAATCCATACTGCCACTGCAAATCCACATACACAAGCACATTTTTTCTTTATCATAGAATTGGATTGAAAATAAAGACATTCTAGTGTGGTAAACCATATAAGTTAGAGTTATTTGTTATTTAATGTATTCTGCTTGTATCCAGATACTTACTGTTTGGAGCTAGAAGTGGTGCCTGAATTATAAAAATTTAATAGAAGGGGCTGAGGTGAATAAAGGTTCTCCCTGGAAAGTGAGGCTTCACCTTTACATATTCTCAGGGAACAGCCAGCAAATGAGTGCAGCATCATTACTGCCTCATGACAAATGCTTTGCACGTCCAACAGTGCTTCTGATGAGACCATTTCTGCAGCGACCACTCTGCAGGAGGAAGTGCCCATTATGTGACACACCGAATTAATGCTCTCCATTTATAGGCTGACCCCATGAGTTGAAGAGCTCTGTATAATGCATGATGCTGCATAATTGAAGCAGGAAAACTGGAGCACAAAGTATGGACAAGAGCAAATCACTGGCAAAGGAAAAGAGCTCTTCCAGTTTTTGCTTATATTTCTGTTCTTAGAAATGTGACCTCAACTAAGTTTGTATTTCAAAAGCTTTGTAGAACTGGCTAGTCCACTATAATGAGGTAGGAATGACTATGCATTGCTCTGAACAAAGTTATCACCTTGTCCTCAAGCTGCATGGACCTGACAGGGTCGTCAAGAGACTTTTAGATTCACAGTACCTCTAGTAATTTCCTTGATAAGGAATTGAGGTAGAGGTTCGCAATAGTGGCCCAGCCACACTTTTTCTTATTTAAGTCTTTCTTGAACAAAGCATTGAGGAGACACAGAGCAGGCTATGCAGCACTGTAATCAGAAGACTTGGATCATTCTTCTTATAATGATGTGGATATGTATGTTTTTAAACAGCTGACTTGACCATCTCTTGCTTTCTAGCTAAGAAAGAAAGAAAGAAAGAATGAACACTAGCCCTTCTGCTCAGCACCTGGCTTTCTAGGCAACTATAGTCTGATAAACAAGTAATTCCTGACTAATGTGTTAGTCCCTAGAACATAATACTTCATCAGAAATTAATTTGTGAGTGATTTCTGTAGCATGGATACAAAAGTCAACTTATATATTTAGGTCTTTGTTTATATAGTATGAATTTATCAGTATAGATATCATTTAGGACAAAAAATAGACAACACTGGGCAAAAAGTAGACAGTCATGTGGCCTGATGTGTTCTTCGGTACCTTTAAAGTCTAAATTTTACCAAAATTTTCTGTCCCTCCACTAAACCAAGAATATATCAAAATACCACTCAGCACCTTAATGAGCTTTTGGCCAGAAGCTCAGTTGGGTTTCATGGGACTGTGAGTTTTCTTCTTCCCACCTCTTTCAGTGGTCCTGAGTCCCCAAGACACTCTGATCAGCAGTGAATGAAAGCAAGTGAAATGGAGGTGAGCAATGAAGTCTGAGCAGAACTTTTGGCCATCGCTCTTTGGTTGTTTTTTTTTTTTTTCCTTCATAATAGATGCCCTAGTACCACAGAAAATTAGAAAAACAGTCTAAAAGCAAATTTTAGTCTTACCAAAGGTATACCTAGCATCACCTCAGTAACTTTCAATGAGGAAAACTCCCCACCTTTCCAGGAAATCTGTTCCAGATCATTCTCTTTTCTTTAAACTGGATTTTTGAGTAGTCTAAAGAAAATCTCATACCCTGTATGTTAGGTTCATGACTTTTTGTCCATTCATGTGGGACATGGAAACCAGTTCAATTCATTTTTCTCTTTAGCAGCTTTTCCATATAGAAAGACTGACCTGGTGTCTCCCTTCAGTTTACTTCTTACTTGGAATCTCCATTTCTTCTATCTGACTTCAGACTTGTAGAACCGAACTTTTATTTGGTGCTTTTCTCTCATTCATGTATTTTCTGAAGCTTGAGACCCTAGAGTGTTTTGGATAATGTGTAACTAGTGTTAACCAGAGTCATAGGAATACTCTTCGTGTGCTTTGCACGCTTATACTCAGATTATTCTCCATGGAAAGCTTACCTATTTCAGGATGTCCATAGCACTGTTACCTCATTTTCAGCTTCTGATTTACTAAATGTAGCAGCTCCTTTCTGCAGGGTGCCTTTCTCCCACCCTCTCTTTGAAGCTGCCTAAATCAGAGTGGAATTTCCCCCAGTATTTTGGGACTGTAACTCCACCTGATTACCATTATTTTAATTCTAATCCTGTTCTTCAATATAGGGTCATCTTTAAAGTACTCTTAAAGGAGAAAATTTTCTATTTCATCATTTGTGTTTCCATCTTCTGCATAGTTAGTGAAAATAATGAATAGTTCACAAGAATTTCATAAAGTGCTGCCCAATACTTCTGTTTTGTGCTGTGGTGACCTATTTCTATCTTTTCCCTATATATTTAAACAGTTTTGAACTCCCTTATATTAGTTTCATGTAGACTGTGTTTCTTACTTAGCTTGGAAGAAAGTCAGGCAAAAGAGTTTGAATAAGCTTCCTGGAGACCAGTGATGTCATATTACTGATTCTTCCCTTTTCTTTAGAATTGTTGCACTATCAGGAAGGAAATCAATAGTCAGATATGATATGTTATTTAGAATTTCATCTTGGTTCTTTTCTTAAATGCTTGCTATTTTCCCAGCATCTGCAGTTGTTTGCTGAGTAACTCATTCCAATAGTTTTCCTGACTCTGAAGTTGAGGATTTTCTAGCTCCCAGCAGTTCCTGTATCTCCTGTTGGAGGATGGTGATATAATCATTCATCTTCCACCTTCTGAAGTGTCACCTGTCCTCAGTAGGCATTCTGAAAGATGACCTCTGATTGTTGTGAGATAAGTTCAGCCCATTCTTTGAATATCTTACAACATCTTCATCAGGCCCAGCTGGGCCAAAAAAACCACAGCTACACTGTCTTTGCCAACTTTTCCTTTTATAGTCTAACCTAACTTCTTGCCTTTTGATGCTGATGGTTATTCAGTTAGAAATCCTCTTACAGCCTCATTTTATGGTGAAGAGTGGAGGAAAAAGAGATACTAAAGCATTTATGCCCTTTTCCTGCTATCCATTCATAGCTTTAGCTTTGTTATTTAGAGCTATTCCCCTGCAGGGAAGCCAAAGAGAAATGGACAAGGGTCCACACTGGATAGATGCCAATATTTTTCTACTCAAGGTATTAGACTGGTAAAAAATAAGGTGCTATTCATCCCCACAGACCTTAACAAGCATAAATGAAAATTATAGGGATCCTGTAAAAGTGTGAAGTAGAAAATTCACACTTAAGAGTAGAAATGAGAATGCACCTATATAATCACCCATCTCTCTTCTATTTCATTTTCAAAACTGGATTAAAAAAGGGTACCTATTTTCCCTTCCCATATTTGGAAAGTTGCCAGAAAGGAATTAGAAGGTTTGATTTTCATGACATTATACTTTCTATGAGAAAAGAAAAGGAAGATAGAAGATGAGCACCATCTTCCAGTGGTGTGATCAAACCATATAGTTCTTCTTCAATTTGAAAGAGAAAGGACCTAAGCGTGAATCAGTGCATTCAAATGATATATTCCAACTAATTTTAGCCGCCTAGACTATGGCAGGGTGAGGAATGCTAGAAAATTAGCTGATGCTAGTGACAAAATTTCCTAGAAATGAGCAATGAAGTGTGATACCTGAAATGGAATTTCTTTTCAAACAGGCTGCTTATTTGTCTTCAAAACGTCCTTTTAACTGAGAAGTAGTTTAACTATGACACTCTTAGTGTGCATGTAATAACCAAAATATGGCAGCATTCCCTAATTCATTTTTCACACCAGTATCTATTATCAAATCCATTGGAAATCCATCTTACTCATTGTCTTGTGCTGATTGAGAAGGTGGTAATTAGCACTCATTAACAACACCTGAATTAAAACAAAATTAAACTATAATTATTTACTGGTTCTTAAAGGTTAATAACAGAGGTCTGTGCATCTTCAGGGCTCAGTACTGTTGTCAAAATGTATGCAGGGAAAATTTAGGCTGAAAATATTTGCCTGGTATCAGCAAAAGAATTATGAGCCTGAAATGCATGTAATAACAAGTTGTTACTCAGAAGCAATTACACTTACACTGTGGTTTTCCACTAGAAAGGCAAAGGCATAATTATCTACTAAATTAAAACTTCTGTTTTCTCACTAATAATCAAAAGCAACATCATTATTTGTGTAATAACGACACAAACATGACAATAAAACAACTAGGATGAATATAGGTTTGATGTAATCACAAATAAATGTCAGCAGCAGCCAATAAGAATTAGACAGCATATTGAATTTGCCAAATGAAGGAAAATTAGTAAATTACATAAAATGAGAGATGAAGACATGTTTAAAAAGAGGATTATTCCAAAGCACTGGCCCGGGACCCTGTTGCAGGACAGCAATTAGTACTTGTCTTTCTTCTCTGTTGCAATTTGAGCTTTTGTGAGGAAAAACTGAGGTAAGAAGGAAACCTTTCCCCACGACTCAGTTTCTGCTGCGTTAAATCTGTGGGCTTAGCAATTGCCAGGGCCCAGGTTCGATCCTGGCCAGGCTGCTCCCCGGGCAGGCAGAGCTCGTTAGCCCTGCAAGGGGGCAATCTGCCTACGTCCTGAGGAGGAACTCAGCTGCCACTGTCCAGAATCGCTTTGGCCCGGCAGATTGAACCTCGGGATTAAAGGGTGGGCTCAGATCTGCGCGCCCTATGTCTCACCTAAAAAATCCAGTGCGCAGGCTGGAAGGTCTGAAAAGAAAAGAGGCCTCCCCCGGATCTTCGTACGCGAAGGCTGGCCAGCAAAAAAAATCTGTGGGCTCCAGTACTAGTTTTGGATTAAATTTTCAGCAAAACCAGCAAGTGCTTACTTACTCCTCTTTGATCTGAGGCATCGCAGTGTGTGCAGGTGGCAGAGCACCCTTCTGCACCCCAGGGGAAGAACAGGCAGCCCCAGCCTTTGCTTGAGGAGTGTGTGCTGCACCTGCTGCTCGCCAGGCACCCACACGTCCCATTTGAAGGAGGCTGCTTTTCCTCTGGGGAGGTTTAGACTACAAACCTCCTTGTCCAGAGGCAGCCCGTAGGAACCTCCCTGGCCCAGTGCAAAGCTGTCTTAATGGGAACTGGAGTGCATTTAGAGAAAGTAACTACTTGTGGAACGGAGGTTTTAAACAAGTGTGGCAATTAATATCAAGCTGGATCTTATGTATGCTAGATATGTTTCCACTGGGAAATGAACTGAGAGAGAAATTATTAATTTCACATGGCCCACCTGATCCTCAACACAGAGTTTCTTTTTTCTGTCAGCTGCGCAAAATTTATACATTTTAATGCAGTACGGTCTTCAAGAAATCTGCAAAGTGGATTCCTTCCAAGTTGTACATTACACATACTGTCACATCCAACCAAGGACTCTGAAACTTTACACCTTAATATTCAAAAAGTAAAAGGCTGAAAGACATTGCTGTTTATGAGATGCAATGAGGAAAAAAAAATTACGCTAGGTGCCTAGATGGAACTGGCAGGTAGATCAATGTGTTATCCAGCAGCTGAATGGAGGAGAGGTATATTTGTTTCCTACAGTGCTGCTGGAGACTATCCATAATTTTATGAATATTTATTATCTTGCCATATGGATCTCGCTTCTATTTATAATATCTTTTAAATATTCAGTACTCTCTAAAGATGCCCACAGATATGTAGAGGCAAGCTCTTTACATATACCTCATTGTATTATAAGAAATTATTTTTCATAATAAAATAGAAAGAAAATGAGAGTTTCATTTTAATTGAAAGTGGTACAAAGAAAAAGAAATTAATGACAAATGAACTGGTACCTTAAACAGTCCTTTTCTATACTTAGTAATCTCTAGAAACTTCTGCAAACCAGATAATTAAATGAAAATGGATTGCACTTTTATAGGCTGTGCTTTTGAAAATTATTTCATAAAAACCTAGGAGGAAAGACTAGATTAAAAAAAAAGTGTTCTCAGTTTGAAAGTTCAGTTACTCTTTGATTGAAAACAAGACCTTTTGGTTTCTTGTGTGCCCTAGTTTCCTTATGAAACACCTGTAAGTATTACAGATGATGTTAAGAGCCCAAGATACAACGGAGTATGTCTGACTCACCTCACTGAAATACTGGTAAGGAAAATTTTGAGCCCTGGGTGAACCCAAACTCACAGGTCAGCCAGGTTGTTGGAATAATTTTTCTCACCACTGAGTTTCTTGAGATTTGTGATTGCTTCAACTTTTACAATGGCTCAGAGCAGAGGGCATTTACTGGTCTGTGCCCTGGGCTAATTGTATTTTGGGTAATTCACGATCTGTCCCCCCTAGACCTTCCATGATCGTGTACATGCGACTGAAGAAGGCATCACTCCTCACTCCAGAATCCATGGATGAGGCTTTCACTTGCTGCACTGGGTTCCATACATAAATTTTATTCCAGCAGTGGGTAATGGACATCTTATTCAAAGCAGATAGAAGTAATTTCTTCTAAGGGAAAAAAAAAAGAATTTCTGTGAAGTCTGATGTTAATTGGTGTCATCCTAATGAATTAATAAGCATAAACTGTGAATGAACTGAAAAGTCAGATTATTTAAAAGCTGCTCCACAACCTTATTTATAGATAAAATACTGTGGGTTAGATCTGGAGGTGATGATATTCAAATGCTTTATGCTGATTTGTATCAGCTTAGGGATCTTGTCCTTTGGAAGAATTCCACTGTACATCAGAGGAAGGTACTAATTTTCCCAGGAGTTTGCCCAACTGAAAGCTATACATCAAACTATGCATACTTCTAAAAGCAGCACTTTTGCCTCTGGTTTCAATTCAAAAGGTAGCAGGAAGATTTTTTTTCTATATTCAATTGTCCCTTAGTTTAAACCTCAGGAATTCACCCTAATTGCAGAACACTTTGAGTTTAAGGCTGAATCAAATCTCCTAGGTATAGAACTTACTGCAGGTCTTTAAAGAAACTACCTCTTGCTTTTCCAGCTATATCTGTAAGCCCAAATTAAAGAAAATAAAAGAGTACATACTGCAGATCCTTTTTTTCTTTTCTCTCACACTATTTTATAATATAATAACTTCACTGTTTTTTTTCCTGGAGGTGCTTATCATTTATAGTGGTGAGAGAATAAGGATAATCTCAGTTCATCTGCAGATATATCAGGAAGGTAACAGGTGAAGAAAATGTGCAGCTTGGATTTCATTCAGAGCTGGACTAAAAGGAATCTATTTTGCCAAAATACAAACCTCTATCAAACAATCTGTCATCTCAATTGCATTGTTTTATACCATCTTCTGCCTGTCAGCTTTTGATTTAACCCCTCTAGTAGCTGCTGTGACCCAAATTCAAGAATGGATCAGCAGAAGTACTCCTGGGAAGGAAGAGCTCAGAGATATCTCGCAGGTATCCCACTAGCAGTGGGATAAAGCAGATGACTTTAAATTGGAATAATTCCGACACCTGAATTTCAGTACCTGTATGGGAATCTGATGTTTCAGCTCCTCTTACAGGCAGTGAAGTCAGCTAGAGCCTACCAAACTCTCCAGCTCATACCCAGGCTCAGTTCAGCTGTCCAGACACAGGCACCTAGCAGTATGCAAGGGCCCCTGGGCCTCCTGTCTGGTTTAGCTGCTGGACCACATATGCGTGGTCATTCTCTTGGCCCTGGGCTATGCCTGACAGTCAAGTCGTGGCATTTCAAAGACTCTAGGGCACTTTGAACGGCATTAGTCACCCACGTAGGGTCAACTGAATCACCTCCCTCTGCCTGAATACCCAGCTGAATAACCCTCCTGACTCCTGTGAATCAGTTACTGATGGCTCAGCTCCATGCACACTCACAGGTGTGAAGGGGCACTTGTGGTGCCATGACAAGTCCCCAGGGGCTGGCAGGCAGGACAAAGATATGTGTCCTTCTGAAATGAAAGCTGAAGGGGAGGGGAACCCTCTGACCCTTGACTGATGCAGCTGAGGGCATCTACCTCATCCCCTGTATCTCCCCAGAGGCACCAGGGACACCTTTGAGATGTGATAAAGCACCTCCACTTCAGTGTCCAAACGTGGAGATGAATCTGTCCCTATCCATCAGCTAAGAAACCAAATCTGCATGCCAGGGAGTCATTTTAACTGCTTTCTAAATCAGGGCTGGAAAAGTTGAGAACATGAGTATGGCCAGCTACTAGGTATATCCTCATCTGTCAAGTGGCATTTTAGGGCAGTTTTTTCCTGTCATCCTATGAACTTCAGCTCTGTCTAGAGTCTCTCTGAAGTCCCTCTAGGGGACTTATATCCCTGAGGCTGTGCTTACACAAAAACAATGGACTGGTTATTAAACAGATTTAAACCCTTAAATTTGTCATTTCAAGGTCATAGAGGAGACAGGAAATTGCTTAATTCTAAGCAGGGACTCCAGTTTGGTAGGTATGGCTTTGAAACATAGGCACAGGCAAAGAAGGAAGGAAAAGTAGCTCATACCAGCTTAGTACTGGGATATACATTCTCATATTTTAAACAAATGGAATACAAAGATTATATTAGGACTAAAATAAAATAAAGTATTCATATTAAACAAAAATTAACCTCACAGAGCAATTGGGAGTTGGGTAACCTCCCAAGAACCTGAACATTTTAATAGCTCTCATTACACAGTCTCTGATGAACCCATGACAAACTCATTCTTACCAACCCCTCCTTTAATGGAAGAACTGTTAAAGAGTCAAGAGCATTTAAGACCTCATAACAGCTTTCTGACAAGACTGCTTTAATGTCAGAAATTTTATCATGAGCAAAATCTATATAAAGATGATCATAGAATTCACTGTTTCTTTTTTTTCCAACTGGTTGTTTAAAATACCAGCCTCATTAAAACATCTTGTAAGATCCATAAGGCCAATTTCTCATTTGAATCCCCCAGACTGACACTCATCTAGAGAGATTGCAAAGTCTGCATTATATTTGTTCATTTTCAGTTTTTATGTTGGCATCATCTCTTGAAAAGAAAATGCAAACAGGACAACACAGGAGCATGTTGTTTTTAACTGCAGTGTGTCAAATCTACGTTTTCATAAGATGAAAGAAAGATGGCTTGAGTATACTTATGTACCTTCACAGAATCATAGAATCATAGAATGGTTTAGGTTGGAAGGGACTTTAAAGATCATCTAGTTCTAACCCTTCTGCCATGGGCAGAGAACCTTTCATTAGAGCAGACTGCTCATAGACCCATCCAACCTGCCCTGAACATTTCCAGGGATGGGGAATCCACAACTTCTCTGGACAACCTGTTCCAATGCCTCACCACCCTCAGAGTATAGAATTTCTTCCTAATATCTAACATAAACTTACTTTCAGTTTGAAGACTATCCTCCTTGTCCTGTCACTAAAGGCCTTGTAGAAAGTCTCTCTCCATCTTTCTTGTAGGCTCCCCTCAGGTACTGGAAGGCCACAATTAGATCACCCTGAAGCCTTCTCTTTTCCAGGGTGAAGAATCCCAATTCTCTCTGCATTCCCTCACAGGAGAAATGCTCCATTGCACTAATCATCTTTGTGGCGTCCTCTGAAGTCACTCCAACAGGTCCATGTCCTTTCTGTGCTGGAGACCCCAGAGCTGGATGCAGCACTGCAGGTGGAGTGTCACCAGAGTGGAGTAGAGTGACAGAATCCTTGCCCTGCTGGCCACACTGCGTTGGGTGCAGCCCAGGATGCAATTTGCTTTCTGGGCTGGAAGCACACATGGTGGGCTCCTGTCCAGCCTCTCACCCATCAGCACCACCAAGTCTTTCTTAGCTGCTCTCAATATGTTCATTCCCCACCCTGTCTTCATATCTGGGGTTGCCCTAACTCAGGTGCAGCACCTTTGACTTGGTCTTGTTAAACCTCATGAGGTTTAACTTTTTGAGCTTTTCCAGATCCCTCTGGATAATCCCATCCTTCAGTCATGTTAACTGCACCACTCAGCTTGGTGTCACCTGCAGATTTGCTGAGGGTTTGCTTGATCCCTCTGTCTACATCACTGATGAAGACACTAAGTAACTGGTCCCTGTACGAACTCCTGATGGACACCACTTGCCACTCATGTCCATTTCCCTGACTGCCTCCTCAAGAGTTCTGTGCATTATTCCAGGCTCTTATTTAGCTCAGGGAAAGTCTAATAATGCTGCCTTATGTGACCCTCCCTGGGGTGGTCTACATTGAAAGCCTCCTTGCAGCAGCATGGGCTGGACCCTGGTTTTGCTGAATGCCTGGAAGCCAGCTGGACTGTGGTCCTTATAACGTGTAGACCCATTTGGATTGAAGAGGCCAAACTATGCAGCGAGCAACCCCCAGCTGCCTTTTCTATGTCAATCAAGACTATCCTACATATCTACGAGTACTTGTGATGTCCCACCCTTAAGAAGAAGTGAGTGCCCAAGATTGGCAGGTGCTCATGGTTGAAAAGAAATTACAAAAGTCAAAGGGTCCACAAAAGAAACTTATGGAGTTTTATTGTAAATGTCACATTTGGTATGGAAATTGGTATATTAATGTCTTATCTTCCAGCACATGGCAGTGGGCTTTGTATAATGGGTAGGATGAAAGAAAAGAAAGAGGCCAATTAGAGGGAGAGAGAAAGAAAGGGAGAAAGAGAGATCACCAGTCCTGACTTCAGCACCAATCCAGCTAATGGAGTGTCCAGTATCCTGGGATGCAGGTGCCCGTGCTTTGTGGGGAATCTTTCTATAGATAAGTTTCCCCCACCTAGAGATAGGTTTCTCACTCTCTGCAAATTAGTTATCATGTGCAGTTCATTCTTCTAGACCTTTCTGGAAATCAGTGGGTCAGAGGGCTTTAGGGGGGTCTTTGTTTGTCTTCATGCCCCCTTATTGGGTTGACCTTAGGTCAACAGTCCATGTCTGCTTCTTGACTTCATTCCTGCCAGCCGCTCAAGAGAACTAAAAGGATGTTGTAAGGTTACACAGGGAAATAGAGACTCAAGTTGTGCCAAAGGAGGTTTAGATGGCATATTAGCAAAAATGCATTCACTGAAAGGATTATCAAACACTGAAACAGGCTGCCCAGGGAAGTGTTTGGATCCCCATCCCTGGAGGTTTTTAAAGGACTCATAGATATGGCACTTGGAATCATGATTCAGGTGGTGGACTTGGTTGGCACTGCTGGGTTAACAGCTGAAGTCAATGATCTCAGAGGTCTGTTTCAAAATAAATGATTTATGATTCTAAGTATTTTCCTGAAAAAAAAAAGCAACCCTTGAGTGACTAACAGTTTTCAAAACTTCAAAGTCAAGATTTTTGCCCAGTGACTAAGGAGAAAATATTATTCCTTAATAGGAAATAATAATAAAGTTTGAAACATTTATTCTCTTCTGCTTTAGGTGTCAAAAGTATCATTTGTCATAGCAGAAAACTATCCCATTCTCTTTGACAATAATTTTGAATTATGTATTTTCTTCTAAATATGGTGCTTCTTTAATGCAGTTCATGACAGTGTTACTGAGTAATAATTTAATAGTAAGATCACTTAGTCATTAAACTAGTGCACCTGCTGCCAGCACGCCAGTTCACTGTTGCTAGTTGTTATAAAAACCAACAACTCTTGGTTTTTGATGTGCAAAACCGATATTTTATTAAAGAAAAGAAAAAGTAAAATAATAGAAAAAGTCCGGGCCCGAAGATCAAAAACGCTTAAGCTGCACCAGCTTCAACTCCCAGCGCAGGGATCTAACAGCACTGTGTTGGTCTTGGCTGGACCAAAACCAAAAAATCTTTTAATCAGGTCTCTGGATAGAGACTCGGACCGAGAGCCACAGTGCTGTATCTCTCCTGCAGCTAGTCTGAGGAGAGAAAAAGCCCAAGGTTAAAAACTAGCAGCCGAAAGGCTACTCTTAAAAGGGAACTCTTAAAAAGGGCTACTGTTTAACGGGTGCAGAGTCTTTTAAAGTTTCTGTCCCTCCCCAGACACTCCCACAGCCCGCCCACAGTCCAGCCTCCAAGGCTTTAGATGATTGGTGGAGTGCTCTCTGAGGTCATCCCTTCTCCGCCAATGGCTCGTTGCTGCTAGGGCCAGCTGGAGGAGTGGTGTCAATCTCTCTTGTGGCGGGAAAAGGTGCCTCATTGGTATTCACGGTTTCCATGGAGTCAGGCTGCAGTCCCTCAGAGCGGAGATAAAAATAGCTTCTGGGGTGCTGGCTGTTCGAAGTTTCTGGAGACCGAGAAACTTACAAAGGGCTGTTTAAACTTATAATTAAAGGGATAATTAATAATTGTTTTAACTTTAGGAGTGACTTAACCAAGTACAATCATTTTTAGGGGCTTCCAACATAGTTTGACAAATTGGCACTTGAAAAATACAAATGATAACTAGTATCAATATAACTAGGGCATTTAAACCTCTTAACAGGGAAACACTTAGAACATTTAAACTGCTTCTTAACAAGGAAACATTTAAAACATTTCAACTACTTTTGAACAAGGAAACATTGGGAACATTTAAACTACTTCAGGACAAGGAATAACAGAGAGTAACAACAATTATAAACTCTTTTCACATAACTGTTACTAGTTACTTTAAACTCTTTTAACTTATAATAGTTAAGCAACCAACTAAGCAAAAGCCAACTAAATGGGCCTCATAAATGACACTAGTGGCTATGAGTTGCTGTTCACCCCATTACTCTTCCAGTTACCCATCTCTTGTCCACTTAATGCTAATTCTCTGCTTTGCTGTGGCTGCTAAATGGTGTATTTTGATTTGTGTACATTTAGATTATATAGGGGTTCAAGAAATAACAGCAATTTTACTTCATTACAGTTATTAGTAGGGGTTGTTAATTTCAAGAAGATGAAATTATATTTTACCATTTTTTAGCATGATGTTACCTCCACTGGAGAGCTGACAGCTTCAAAATGTGATGCATGATTTATCCTGGAAATATTGTAAAAATGTCAGTCACATTTCAGTATGGAAAAATATTGGAATTTGTTTTTTTCTTGGCAAGTGTATTAATATTATTATGGCTTTATATAACACAGTTTTCCAACCTTATATGTTGTCATGATCAGTAAATCTCTGGTTTTGATATAAAAAAATACAGTGTTGATAGACATTAGTAGTTTGGGTTGGGAAAAAGATAATGGCATGCAATGCCTTTTCCCTCAAACATAATGATTTGAAATCCTGGGTACAATTTGACAGTGAGAATTGCCAAATGTCTTTGGAAGGTGATGACTACTTAGTGCCTCTCTTTAAATTATTATGGTGGGTTTAGCCCAGGCACAGCATTCACATCTCAGGTACTAGCAGAAAAATATATAGAATAACCTTTTTTAAAAGACAGATAGGTAACTTTGAATGTCCAGAGCTAATTTAATGAGGACTGCTTTCATGGGGTCCCAGTGGGTAAGGGAAGATGACAGTTCAGATGAGACTGCTCCTGCAACAATGCTCTTAAGACACTTGCTCCGATCTCATGTTGCTTCTCTTTCCCATTACACTGAAAAAAGTTTCTTAACGTGAGAGATACAGGACAGAATCCAAGTGTAAATACAGAAAACTTCAGCTGGATCTTTCTGTCCACTTCAAGACCCTTTGCATGATTAGGATTATGGAAATGAATTCTGAAATCACCCCCAGTGATCTTGAAGTGGTTATCTCAAATTTTTTCTTGTTTGGGGTTGGAACTAGATGATCTTTAAGGTCTGTTCCAACCCAAGACCTTATATGATTCTAGACTTTTATGATGATATGCTATGATTCTATGATTGTGAGAACTGCAAACAAATGAGAAACGTATCTGAGAGCACTTACAAAGGCTCTTGCTCCCCCAAGTTTCTCCTTAGGAGGAAATAAATCTGCTTAGATTCTCTTTAAGCAGCAGACTGCCAGACAGCCATGTGAGGTGGCTTTGACATTCCTCATAACAGGAAATGCAGTCTGCGAAAGAAAGTTTCAGATGTAGCCCTGATCCTAACCTTAACACCGACCCTAACCCTGCCCTCCTCGGCAGAGCTGAGGGAGGAGTCATACTTTCTGCTGCTGCTGTTGAAAGAAAAAGCACACTGACATACTCAGCTGGCTTTACATTCCAAATGTACATAAATACCCAGAGCTTTCACCAGAAGCAGAGAGGGGCTGCGGCACCACCGAGCCACAAGGAAGGTAGAAGGAGGAACACCATACAGGTGGAAGCCCCTGACAACTGGATAGGTTTCTGAACAGCAGCATGGCACAGCAACAACAGCTTCCATGTGAATTTGTTTTCATGGCAACACGTTCTTGGCACACAAGATAACAGTGCATCAGGCTCTGCCACTAAGTGTAGTGTTTCTATTTGGCCACATTGACTCTAATCACTTCACTGCTTTTATATCAGATGAAGCTCAAGGATGAAGAAGTACATAGGTGCTTTTTCGAGAGTAGATAGAATATATCCTGAGAGATGGCTTTGGATTTGATAAGAGGAGCAGGCTTTTCTTGAGGTAAGTTATAGCAATATTATAAAAAAAGGGAAGACAGTATAACAAAGGTCAAGCTTCTGCTGCTGTTTTTCTGCCCTAGCATACTGAAGATTCTTTCTTTCAGTATGCTATTCAGTGCAATGTCTGATTTAATTGTCAGAATTTGAAGTATTGATTAGAGCTGAAGAAAAAGAGTTCCCTGGTATCAAAAAGCTTTGAAGAACAGCATAATAAGAATTCCAGTCATGTGTGTGCCCTTTCACAAGTCACTACAGGCGTGATGATAACAGTATCCCCGAAAAGTGCATTAGCATTGATCACCTGTTAGCCAGGCATATGTGACACCTTTAATTGAGATAAAAGACAACTTTTTCCAATTCTTTTCCTCTCCTATGGTAATTAGGAATGATGCCGTTGAGTGTTCACGGATCAAACAAACATGAAAGATGCCAAAAAGCAAGGAATGATATTTTTCTTTGTATTTACTTCAGGCGATAATCAACAGTGCATATAACTATTCTTCTCTGATGCACTTCTCTCCTTCCCTTCATTTCGCAGATCAGATGTTCAGATGATTTCTGCAGATAGTATTAACTTAAATTCACATTTGTGATTCTTCAGTGGTAGACATCTTTTTACTGCACCACCTCAAGTTTCTAGCTCTGGTTAACACAGGCATATCCAGCCAGGATCTTGGTGCTTCCTGATGCAAACATCACTTGGCGTTTAAGTCTCTATCCATACAAAATAGCTGTAAGGCTGAATTATTTCTATCATGTGAATAGAGGCTCATACTCTCATGCTAGACTACATCTTAAAAATTCCAGTGAAATGAGGTTAACACCATTTCATCTTACTCTTGTTAAGCTGTAGGTCCACTATAACTTCTCGTATTCAGCAAAGCTTTGTGTGAATGATATGCTGGAGGTCATCTTGGAAAACTTCAAAGTGGTACAGACAAGTAATTTACATCTAGGCTAGTCATTATCAGGCTCCTTTTTGGGCAGCAGAGAGGAGCAGATATTTTTGGGGATGATCGATCTGATAGACATGACATCTGCTTTAGGATATGAGGAACCAGTGTCTTGAGGTTGTGACCACAGTAGCCATAGGTATCCACATTGCAAATATTAGCAATTATGTGGCAAACCTCCTCATTTTTATTTGGTTGTAGACACACAGACACTTGTAATATGAAGGTATTTGTGCTGTAAGAGGCTTGATGAAGCAAATGTGTAAAGAAAACCATTCCCCAGAGACACTGAAGATCTTAAGAATGTGAGAGGGCTGCAGATGGCTTAATAAGTTACTCATGTTTAGTGTCAGATGCTGATGTTCTTACTTAGCCACAGAAATAAATCAAACTGCGAACTGTCCCACTGAAAGACAAGGCATTTCTGCAGATGAGAGATCTTTTTAGGTAGAAAAGTCAGTATCATTAAAAAAACCCTTAAACTTTTTACATTTTTAATGTATTATACTTGGAGGGAACTGGGGGTAGCACGTCTTCTATACACACCACCTGAGGCAGAGAGGAACTGAATGAAACCCCATCAGCTGGACTCCCAGGGGAAAGGCTGGCTCTCTCTGGATGACGTTTCTCCTAGAAACACTGAGATGCATCAAGTCTGAGATTTAGCAGTAATATAGCTCACCACTACTGCAATTAACTTGACAGTGAAAGATAGGAATGATTGTTTCTTTCAGTGATCCATATAATGAAAGGCCGAAGCATCAATCCTTAAATTGCTTGAGGAGGAAAAAAGACATTTCTTCTATAACTCAACACCTGCCTACTTGGTCTTTACATGTGAAAAAACTTTATGCATTCAATAGTCTTGATGAACACCTTAGATTTAAAAGCGGTGCCCTTTTCAGTCAATCACAAACCTGAATTTATGGCTGCCACTGCAGAGGATGAACCTAACCAGAGAAATAGGATGAGAATTAATGCATTAGACTTATATTGTTCATCTGCATTCCTTTATTCATTCTCAGATCACTCACTCACCTTCTTGACATTCCTCTCAATTCAGCTTGGAAAATGTCTTGACTTCTTTTGCAAAAGTAGACATTAAGCAGACTTTCAGACATACTTTGAAATATATTGCTTTTCTTTTGGACTCCTTTTATTTTGGCTTGTGTTCCTTAAGTTAATACAATTAATCTGATACACTGTGAGGTCAGAATATTTCATTATCTTGTTTATTTGTAGTTCTCTTATCCTAATAAAGCACTCTGCCTTTGCAACGAAGTCTAGTCTACTTCAGAAATACGTCCATTTTTGCACCTGAATGATACCATTCCATTACCAACTTAAATACAATTTACAAATAGAGATATGGATTTATGAATCTCTAGTTAGATCACTCTGCCAAATGAGATGCCTTCCAGTGCATGGCATGTCAAATAGAAACAGCTGAGAATGGCAGTGGAGGAAGCCAGGACCCTTCATTTTTTCCAGGGAAAAGCAATAGGTAATTCTAAGAAAATGATTGGGGTTTTTTGTCAGACATGAACCCATAAGATTTTACTCTGTGACAAACCAAAGCAGACCATGGTGTGGCTGTTCCAGACAGAGATGCAACAAGCTCATTCATTTGTATGCAAACATACTAAAACAAGTCCTCCAGGAAAACTCACTAAGAGACTGCATAGAAAGATAATATGGTAAAAGATAGGTTGATAACTGAAAGTGAATTATCTTAGAAACATTGAATATCAGAGCTGTTACCTTGGTTCCCACAACAGAACAATTTAAAAAAAAAAAAAAAAAGCCTTGTTAAGTGTTCTGTGTCCTTTCTGACCTTAGTTAATAGGCTGAGGCTCAGTGGGGACTTCTGCCTGCAAGGAAGAAAGAGATTGCTGATGTGATCAAAGATGTTTAGCTGCCAAAAAAAAAAAAAAAAAAGTTAATGTTGGGACTCATTTTCTCTGGCCACAGCAGCAATCAGAGGACAAGCTTTCTGCTCCCAGTCTCCCACAAAAATTATCCCTTATCTCCTTCTCAGACCAGACTGCTAATGATGATGTTGATGCATCCTGTGCTTTTTTGCTACCATTTTCCTCATAGTCAGTCACCCTTTCTTCTTTCTGTCACAGATGGTAGGCAATCACAGTTTCAGCAATCAGTTCTTACATGCCTGCATTTGTCTTGCCCTTCTTCACTACCAAGTGATTCATCTTGTTCTCAGCCTTTGCAGTGTGCAAGCCAATGACTGTGACAGCTTTCCTATCATTTGTGCTACCTGCTTGCACAGAGCACTTGAATGTCCCCTTTTACACTTACCTCGAGTAAAAGGCAGCTCTAACACTAAGAAAATTCAACAATATTTAGCTCAGCTCAAAAACTTATTTCACAGTTAAAGATGACAAAGGCAGGCCCTAATGCCTCTCCCACTTAAATGAGCTACATCCCTTTGTCTTTGATGGGGACAGAATTATATTTGAATATGTGAAAGCTCTCCTCTCAGGTAAGATGAGCTATTCTAAAGCAATTTTTAAGTCTCCCAGTTTAATCATGGAATATGACTCAATTTTGCTGCTCTCATTCTCCACTGTCAGATTCTAACCCCATAGCATAAATCTGCTGTCAGATTACTTTCTCAAATAGTGAAACTCTGAAAACACTGAAGTGGATGCTTAAACTGAGCTTGAAAGGGATAAGTATTATTTTAATTATTGTTATATTGTTATCAAATACTAAGCATCACTGTAGTAGTGAATATGTCTCTACTGAGGATTTTTACTAAAAATCAAATCTGTATCAGACCCTTCCCTTGCAGTAACAGAGGGATATGGTAGTAAAATGATTAATGATTTTATTAAACAGTAATCTGTTTTTTACTTTTTATTACCCTATGCTGACTATTCTGCTTTAGTCACCCTAGGATTAACAGGCTAATTTAAATTGTGAGTGACAAAGGAATCTGTTTATTTTCATTTCCACTATATATCTCTGGTTTTGTAAAGAAACTAGTTCTAAATTAAATATTGCCTGCAGCTGAGGGTTCCCATTAAGCAGATGGATGTTAAAGAGAAGCAGGTTACTAGAGTCTCTGTTCTACACGCAGTCCTGGTATACAAGGTTCATGAAAAAAACCAAAGAAAATTGAAACCTTTGTTGCATTTCCAAAATAATTTTCCATGGATGAAAATGACAGCACAGAAATTAACTTTTAATATATGGAAAGGTTGAGTCTCTTATTCAGAAGAAGTTGTTTCATAATTAGATGTGCTTAGAACCTAACAAAAAGCTAATTACTGCTTTGTTTTTCATTATGAAAATAGTGTTGCTTGTGACGTTCATACCCCTTTTAAAGAATATCATGTTAGGCAAAAAGACAGGCCTTCAGCAACTGAATGCAGGCTTGTTTTTATCGAATAAAACAAGATTTATTAAAATTATTGAAAGAATTCTATTTTTCCACCCACCAAATCTTACTGAATGGCCTGCGTTACTGAGCTTTAAGTGTACAGCTCTACAAACATGGTTTTTGGAGCATTCAGCAGAGAAAAGTACCAAACCTGAGTTATTAGTGTGATATTTGATACAAAATGAGTTACACTTTTATAGTTTTCCTGTTTCCATGTATTCATCTTAAAAACTCTCCAACGAAGGATGGTTCAAATGGTTCCCTAAAACTTGTTCTGTTCTTCTGAAAGCCACATTCACAAGTGCAGCAGCACATAGTTGCTGTATGTAGCCAAATGCAGCCCACTGGAGCAGTTGTGAATGCAAACACCTGCTAAACCTGTACCATGGATAAAGCAATAAATGCCTTCTGTTCTTTGCAGACCCCTGTACCTGAAGAGCTGGAGATGCACAAATTAAGAGTGTTTGGATTGGTAAAAACTTGCTAATATGTTAGGCAGACTCAGTCTCAAAGCTACTTTTGATATTGATCATTACAAATAAATGTGAGCTTGTTGACTTTCCTCCAACAGAGGACTACTGCAGTAAGTCAGAAACAAGATACCATAGTGACCTATTACACACAGGGAAAGTAAATTTCTCTGCAATTATTTTTGGAGCTTTCTGTAAAGCTATATTGTCAACAAAACACCAGTCTCGAAATCGGTGCATGCTTCTCACTTCTTCCTTGTGCAATGGAGATAGACTGGCAAAAAAAGAATAGGAATAAGAGGAGTAAGATTATGAAAAGGAAAAAATAATAGTAAAGAAGAAGAAGATGATGAAAATAAGACTAATAAGTTGAAGAAGAATTAGAAGAAATAATAGTAGTAATTAATAATGTGAATTAGAATAAGAAAAACAAGAAGAAGAAAATAAGAATGACTGAGGTGATGAAAAAGAAATAGTAGTAATAAATAATTATAAGAAGATGAAGACGATGACACAACCACACATCTAGAATCACAGAACAAAGGGAAAGACCTTAAAGATCATCTAATTCCAGTTACCTTCTGCTCTCTCTCTGAGACCTCATTCCTACTACCATCTTTCTATCTCCCCTTTCTTGTAAAATAAAATCGATATGTTGTCCTCATAAGGTCTCATTTGCACCTTCATTTGGGCAGAGCCATCTCTCCCTAATGGGATGGTGACACCTGGGGAGGGTCCCTTCCAGCCACAAGCATTCTGTGATTCTGTCAACTACTCATTTTCCTTTTCTTCTTCCCTCTGCTTTGGACTGGGAATGCGCTTGAAAATGTCAAGCAAACAACCCTTTGCTGTGTGCACTGGGAGCCCACACAGCTTTGGGACCTTGTCACCTGCACCTGCACAGCTCCCTTGGGAGGCACAGCAGAAGCAGCACCCCGGGAGCCTCGGTAATTCCCCTCTGTGATCCATGGCACACACTGAAGTGGTCTGGAATTCCAGTTTCCAGCAAGGAAAAATGTTCCTGCCCCTTTAAGGCAAAGCCCTGACGGGGCTGAAACCCAAGTGCAGCAAGATCTTACACTGACATTCCACAAGCAGCCTTCCTAACTTAATCAAGGGTTGTTTTAGCACCTGGAAAAAAAATCAGGGGAAGGTCTTTGGCTGGGAGCTGTCACAGGTAAGGATAGACACGAGGAAACAAACTGAGCAGGCAAAGACAGGCAGAAGAGAAAGGAGGACAAAAACAGCACTAAGCTGAGAAAGTGGCACTCTGAAAACCAAAGTGGAACTTGCTGAAAAGGAATGGGACAGAAATAAAGAATTTGGAAACTTTGATTTATTATCCAAATACAATTTCCTCCCTTGATCGCAAACCTCCTATTGATGAAGAACAGTCATCCAGCATGCTTTTCAGAAAGTACATAGTTCTGAATTTATGTTGCAGCCTGCAGACACAAGGAAACATGGAATGGGCTTTCTCTTCCTTCTGGCTCCTTTGACGTCCTCAGTAGAGGAGGCACCAGAAAGAAAAGGGCAGCTTGTGCTCACCCTTCAGTGACATGAAGGGGCAAAGAGGTCTCATAATCTCTGTAGCTGTTCCCACAGGGATGTGAAGGCTGATGCCAGACCTCCAAGGGTCACATTAAGGGGTGCCTTCATGCCATGCTTGCTTGATAATTGGAGCAATGTGGCAATTTTATTCACTGGACTTTGTAATTCTGCCACAAGCCAGGTGAGTAGGCCTTGGCCTCCTGAACTCAAAGATTCTATGATCTTTCTTTTTTCGAGGAGAAAGCCAGGCCCTTCGGTAGCCAAAGGCCAGTGCCCGTAGGTGACATTAACAGGGTTGTTTATTACGTGAACTGATGTGCAGGGCTGCTCAGGTAACTCCGCAGTTGATGCTTAGTGTGCAAACAGCATCACTCAGTAACACCAAGGGAAGGGAAAACCTTTTGTTGTATGAAAACCAACAAAACCTCTGAGCCTGAAACCAGTGTCTTTGAAGGGCTGCTGAACAGCTCTCCTGAACTGCTCTCCCTAAGGAAAGTCCCCTTTTTTACCTATCCTTGGCAGCGCTCTTTTCATCCCATTCTGCCCTTTCCAGATGGTGAGGCAGTGTGTCTTCAGAGAGTTTGCTGGTGACACAAAACTGGGAGGTGTGGCTGACACACCAGAGGCTCGTGCTGCCATCCTCAGGACAGGAAGGAGAAATGGGCTGACAGGAACCTGGCAAAGTTCTACATGACAAAGTGCCAAGTGCTACACCCAGGCAGGAACAACTCCAGGCAGTGGCACATGCTGGGAGCAGATGGCTGCAAAGGAGTTTGATGGAAACCACCTGGGGCTCTTGGTCAACAGCAAATTTAATACGAGCCAACAACATCTCCTTCCAGCAAAGAAGGCTAAGGACAGTCTGGACTGTATTAGGAGGACTGTCACCAGCAGGCCGAGGGAAGGAATCCTTTTCCTCTCCTCAGCAATGGTGAGGCCACACCTGAAGTGCTGTGTCTCCAGGGGAGAGAGGGCAGTGAAAGGTCATGAGGGTGATTAATGGACTGGAGCATCTCTCAGATGAAGAAAGGCTGGAGAGGCTGCATGGACACCATGGCAGTCTTAGGAAAGAGGAGGACTGGAGTCTGGCTTGCTTCCCTCACCTATTTCCATTGCAGCTGGAAGGTCCTCACACCTGTTACTGGGGTTCAAAACCTATGTCCAGGGCAGGGCAAGGGGAAAAGGATAAAGAAGAGCAGAGGTTGACCATGGCTGTCCATCTCAGAGGACAAATTGGGACTTTGCTCTGTTCCCAGCCAGTGACTGCAAGGATACCAGGTGGTGTAAGAGAAGTCCATTGTTTCCCTCTGATTGTTTTGTTTGGCTTCTTGTGTTGTAAAGCTGGGTGTGAGAGCTGGATATCATGGTTTAACCCCAGCTGGCAACCAAGCCCTATGCTAGCCACTGTGAAGAAAATTAACTCTCCCCCAGCCCAAATCACGTTGGAGAAAGAACTACCTTTCTTCTTTTCTTTGTTTTTTTTTTCTTTGTAAAGCAATGGGGACATTGCTTGACCATAGCATAGCTACGAAGACTAGGAATGTTGACATATTTTTTATCAATTTTTTACCCTTATATCATGTTTTCCCTGTAAATATCTGCCTATAAAGAAAGGCATACTTCAACACTCATTCACTTGCAAGCCATTAATCTTTGTACATCTGGAGAGTTCTGAAAAGATGGTTTAAGTTTTCTGTCTTACTAACTGCCTTTTTTTAAATTCAAACTTCTTTCTTCCAGCTGATGTCAACTTGTAAAAATTATTGCCCATACCTTCAGCTATGAGCTCCCTGGCAGGGATGGCTGATAAAGCTACCATTCCCATTGCTAACTTGGCAAGTCTCTCTCTCCACAGTTCTGCCTCCACTGTAACAGAACATGGATGTTTGCAGCCTCTCTAAGGACAAGATGGGCTGATGAATAGCCCCATAGCATTTCCATTAAAGCATTACAGCTCATATCCCAAATTCCTGCCAGTACACCTCCTACATGCTTCAGCCACAGCTGCTAGGATGGAAGCTGTGTACATAAGTTCTGCAATGACACTTGTCTTCCAGTTTAGAAGGGAACATTATTCTTTGTCTACTCTGTTTCTGTCACTTCTCAATCCCTTTCTATAAGGTCAATAACAAAAATTCAAGAAAGCTGACGTTTTATTTCTACTTTTCAATGATGAAGATGTTCTCTGAGGAAGGGTCAGAAGTTTGAATTTACTGTTTTAGACATATCTGAGGGTTTGGTCAGGAAAAGGTTCATTTTTCATTCCCATATATCACTGCCCCTTTTTGATCTTGATGAGTTGACTGACTTGGAACCAGCTCCTATCACTTACAATATTTAAACACACCAGAAAAAAACAAGGAACTTTCACATGGAAATAAACGTCTTTGACACATAGCAGTGCCATTCACAGATGCCCTAGAGATGGAAGATTCACACTGAGTCTAACAGTTGTCACTTCTTTGAGAGTCATTCCGTCGGAGGTGTGCCTAACTTTATTGCGCTCATGTCACTTTAGGCACACGAATGACACAGTGACTTTGTCCATCACTGCTGTAACCATCACAACATATAGCCATTGTCAGCAACCTTGCAATCAAAGTGATCTGCAACTTTACTCATCAGAATTGATTTTTCAACAGTTGAAAATTGAATGAATACATATTGCTACCTTATTACTCCACAAGAAGCATAATAAACTGAATAAGGCCATATATGATTAGTCAAACGACAGAGAGAATACGCAGAATAAAGTCACTATGATTTGGATTTCAATTTGTTAAAGAGGTTTTCAACCTCTCATTTAAAGACTTATTTTCCAATAGACTTACCACATTTCATGAAAAACTGTCCTAAAGTCCATACAGTGCAACCAGATGTGACCAAACATCAAGGTGAAGCAAGCTAGTCATATGAGCATCCCAAAGGCGTGTTTTGTTTCTTACTAACTGAAAAACAGATCAAACAGTAAATGGAATTAATTTCAAAAAAAAAGAGTACAATACCAGCTATATTAAGAATAATATGAAGGAAACTCGAATGTAAAATATTGGGCAGAAAATGACAAATGAGATTAGTCTTTACTATGGATAAGCTTGTGTGGGTGAGGAATAAAAATTCAACCCCCTTTAATATGCTATGAAGATGCCACAGGACAACTTTCATTTCTGTTTTAATGACGTAACTGCCCAGAATGATTACAAATAATAGGCAATATCATGATATCAAGTTTCTGTCTACTGATGGCCCAGGGCTTTAATTTAGGATCAGGTCCTAGTACCTGGCCAAGAATTAGGAGTGGGATAGCTCTCACTGCCTAGCAAACACTCTTAGGTCAGACTGCTGACTGAGGGCTCAGGATGATGATCCCAGAGTGGCAGACACTTTTACATCTTTACATGAGAAAGGGATGGGCCAGAACCAGCTTTTTAAAAACAGTGTTTTCCCCTTACTCGAGCTGTATAAAATCTGAACATCTCAGTTCTCCACAACAAAAGTTTGCAAGAGATGATTCATTCTATGTGCATTAGTCTCCCACTCTTAAGGTGAGATGAATCAGCTTTTATAGGTCATTATACTTCTATAAGGATTACTACATTTTCTTGACTACTTGGTGCTTTTAGTGCTTGCTATTTGCCTGATTTGATTAACTCTCAAACTCTTTTAAATGGCTAAAGTTAGGGCATTTGTTGTTCACTTACGAAACAGGGTTTTGGTTTGTTCACAAAGCAGAAAAACGGAATACCTCTCTTTATTTGAGACTCACGGCAAACCTGCTCTTCAGCATACTGAGCAAAACACTTCTGAATTCTTTCCTCCTGTGCCATACATGAAAATATTATCCTGCACTTTTATATTCAGAGGTCTGTTAAATTTTATATATGAAACACATTGCATGAAAAAGACAAATGAGAATTACAGTCCTGACATGGTAAAGTTTTTATATGTGCATACTATTACTAGTTTATTTGTGTACTTGCTTAAACACTAGCAGGTTTCAATCAATTCAATCAATGATTTTCAATCAAGAATACACAGCAATAACTTTTCAGACTTTTGCACTAAAAAAACCCACTGAAAATATACAACTATGCAGGAAGCATATAAATTTATAGAAGAAAATCTGACTAATAGTAAGACAATAGTCATTTGGAGACCCTCTAAAGATACTGTGAAGAAAAGTGAGCATAGAGATAGGGAACATCTCATGCCACGCCACTCTCTACTACAGCATATGCATTGAGAGATGAGATGCAAACCCCACATGGGCCTATCATCTCACTGATCTTCTTGGTTTACCCATTTCTCTGTCTATGAGAGAGGGCATGAAGGTCATACCCTGTACAAAGAAGCCTTGTTAATTCTAGCCTCAGTAGTACAGGTGTATGGCACATAAGAAGTTGATTGACTAGGCACAAGGTTTATATCCATAGGTCCCACTACAACACAGCTAAGAACAGCTTCCCTTAGATTGTTCTGTACTATAAACTATGAATCTGAAGCTCATAGCAGGCAAGTTCTGGTAAGAATTATTTGCTGCCCTCAATTATTCATTCTTTATTGATGGGAAGGAGAGTGGACACTGGTTCATCAAGAGGAAAAGGAAGGCATTGTCAAGTTTTTCCAGGATCTGTTGGCAACTGCAAGTTATGTTTCTTCTGTCTTTATATTCCTAATATTTAAAGCCATGATGTCTTATAAGCTTGCTAACCAGTAGCTTCAGCGACAATGGTATTCTAACAATTCAGTGCAGACTTAAACAATATTTTAAACACAGTTGTTCTTGGGGTTTGATCCCATAAAATTCAAGCAGAAAGTACTGCCTATGCAGTAGAAAAGCTAAGAAACGTTATTAAGCAGGACAAGGACACAAAACCCCATTAATAAAGCCATTGCTGTTTGCCCCACTAAAGGCCAGACACAATATATAAAAGAGTAATTGGTTTACCAAGTCATTAGGTGGCTAAGCAAATGTAGACAATTACTTATAAAGACTGTAGCCAGAAGGTCTTGTTTCCTTCCTTCTGCAATAGCCACCACGTGATTATACCTAGGAACATTAGAATACATTAAACTGTGGTTACTTCCAATACCCTTTTAGCCCAGGACTCATTCTTTTCACCCAGGTTACAGAGACAGCTCAGGGAATTACTTCTGCAATATAGGTCCCAAATTTTTAAGCACCGTCCTCATCTAAGGCAGTTACTTCCATTTTATTTCAAGTGTTAATGAAGGAATGAGAAGGCAGGACAGGGCCTTGAAATCCATAGATTTTTACGCTTCCTGTGAAATTTTCAAATTTGCCTTCCATAATTTGCATGTTTTCTAATGAATTTTGATGGTGGAAATGAGAAGTAAAAATTCTTGACAGTTACAGCCCTGTTGTTCGACATGCACATTACAAAGCACAGTGATGCACTGCAGACAAAATGTAGTCATTTGTCTCTCAAAGCAAGTATTTGGGATGACTGGGAAATGAAGGTGCAAAACATTGGTTTGTCACGTTCTCTTGAAGATCCATCCATTTGCCTATGTGCACTTGACACACACAAGGCGCAAACAAACATGAGCAAGCTCTGTCCAGTCTGAGAGAAGTGCTCTGCCTAGATACCTTTTTAGGGCTGGGCCTATGACAATGTCTTATGCTTCTCATGAAGCCTTACAGACCTGGGCTTAGCACCATGCTAATCAAAGCAATACAATTCATATAAATACTGTTAAAAAGCGAGACTGCACTTTTATAATTAACAAGTAGTTGAACGTCTCTCATATGTTTCCAGGCTGGCCATGCCAGCTCAGGAGCCTCTAGCTTAGCAGCTTTAGGTAAGTTATCAGCACTGCTATTTGTTGGCTTTTTTATCTTCCACATCCTCACCAGTGCCAGTTTCTGTCAGGAAACAGTGGTTTTCACATCCTTGTAGTGTTTAACTTTGGGGTTGTTGAATCAGACTGATCTCAGCACTCTTCAACACCACAAGCCATGTGACTCCCCTCTCCACCCATCACTGATAATTTTGAGCTGAGCCACTAAGGCACAGCATCCTGATACACTGATTTGTTAGCGTTTGGCTGATCAGTGAGTAGAAAACTACAGAAGTTCAGCACCAACTGTGCACCTCATTCTTCAGCAGCAGGAGCCTAAAAATAATTCATTTTGAGCTATCTGTGCAGATACAAGGAATACAGCCAAGCAGTATCCATCTCTATATAGGTTTTAAGGGCACTATAATTTCAGTAGCAATGTCTACACAGAAATAAGAAAAATTAGTAACAATAAGTTGACACATCAAATTATTTAAGAATCTGATTATATTTAGTATGAAAATACATTAGATTTAGTCATCTTTGGCACAAGTGCTCCACTCTTTCCATAACGTATCATAGTTACCTGAAATTTTATCAGAAGTTCACATGGCCTCAGATTCCTGGTGTTTCCAAGAGTAGAAAAACTTTTACATGATTTTAGATAGCTCACAGCCACTTACCTAAAACTGAACATGACCAGGTTATCATCAGGTAATTCAAACAGTATTAGGTTCTTGTTTTTAAGCACCTGAACTGATCCTTAGCTGTCAGAAGTGCCATATATGTATTTTGTATCTTCCTCCCCACTTACTAGCAGTTTAATTTGATATATAGGTGTTACAAACCGGTTTAAACCCAGAAAAGCCAAGAATGCTAAGAGTCTGGGCATAAACTGGAAATAACATATAAGATTCTAAAATGTCCCCAAATGAGATTAAAATCAAACGAGATTAGATGTTGTTGCCACAAAATTGGTGTATTTTATTTAATAGTGACAGAGGCAGAGAAGGAAAGAGAAAAGGAAGAAGGCTAGAAAGAGATGTGCATGGGGGGACTGGGGGAGACAGGAAGAGGTGACAAGGGTTAGATGGGAGCATATCACCCGGCCGAGGCTCCTGATGGTTCGTTGCTCTCCTCCGTCTGATCTTCTGGTGGTGCTGAAGGTCCCCTGTTGGTGCCATGTCCACGCCGCCACGCCATGCCGGGCTGCTGAACCGGGCCGGACCAGGCCAGGCCATGCTGGGCCGCGTACAGAGTCCTGTGGATAAATACATGTTTTTGAGCCAGGTGGAAATGCTCATGCACCTCCTTTTGCAGACACTGTCCCTTGCAACACAGGGGTTTTGTTGCATCAGCTCTGGTGCTCAGGGGGCTGCTTTTTGGGGGGCCTCTATGTCGGGCATGTCACCCCTTCTGCTGTGGATAAAACCACAAGCTTTTCCAGCACACCCAAGGCCTCTTCTCCCCCCTCCCCTTCATGCAAGCAGCTGATAGCTCAGGAGCTTCGGTGTCCCACCTTGGAAGTGTTAAGTTTTGTGTTCTTTTGAAAGTCCCCTGGCCCTGTGTTGTTATCTTATCTCCATCAGCGGGCAGTTGGGTGCCTCTGTCCATTGCAGGGTGTGGTGTTCTTCTTTGCAGCTTTTTGTAATACAGTTCCAAAAAGCAGGGAAAATGTTTAACTGACAAAACTATAGTATTTCAGTCTCTGACAATGGGATTATCCATCTCTCTTACACTGTGTACAGATTAGGACAGGTTTCTCAGATAGCAGTACGAACTATTTACTTTTATTTCCCACACAAGTGAAAAACTAGTATTTTTAGTACCTCATACTGATTCCATAAATAGTTTGCAAATTTTCTTTATGAATTTTTCTGCAAGATATTTTGTTTTGATTCTAATAAAAGCTAATAGAAAGGAATGTGTGTAATGCTGCATAGTAATCAAGTCTAGGTGTCCTGTATCTTTTGAATTTGGCATTTAAGACGGCAAGTACTTCATATTATTGTTCAGGTCTCTTTCAGCATTGTGCATAAATAAGAAGGACAGGAAACTAAATCTAATTACTCATGATGAGTGCCAGAACAAGTATTTAAGTCCCTCTCGACAGCTGGCATCATTTTCTTTATAAATCTATTTATATTATGACAGACACGACAGCAGATTTTCACTTTTCATCATTGAAAAGGGATGGTGGCAGCAGTGTTGCAGAGAGGTGAATAATGTAATAGTTAGTCTACAAATAATGCAGCCTGACAAATGCTGGTGACAAATCTCAGAGTTTAGAAATGTGCTTCACATCAGCAGGCAGGAGACTCACTGTTGCTCTGAAGGTTATCCAAGCACTTCTGCAGCTCTACTCTGGAAATCATGTGTCCTGGTCTGAAAGACAGGTGTCTTCCAAGGAAGGGGGGAACCTCCCTTGGAATGGTCAGTGTGGGCCCCTTCCCTCCAAATTATTATAACCTGGAAATTATGAGGCTTCCAGACAAAGATAAGGGAAAAGGAATTTCCCATACAGTTCCTTACTAGTATGTATACATATCTGATAAGGCAAACAAACACCAGTGGCAGCAGCACAAACAAAACCAGAAACCAGCAGCAGCCTCTCTCGGCCGCAGGCCCTTTCCCCTGCCGTGCAGCTCCGCTCACAGCCGGCAGGGGGCGCTGGTGGCTCCCGGCCTGGCAGGGCGGGTGCGGTGATTCCCCCGCGCCTGCAGGGGGCGCTGTGGGGCGAGCACAGCCGTCTCTCCCCACACGGTAATGGCGGGTGGGCCGGAGGGTGAGAGGGAGAGAGAGAGAGAACGTGCTTAACTTTGCAAACCCATAGGGGCAGCCGGGCCCCGAGCACCTTGGGAAACTGAATGGACTGCAGCAGGAAAACCTCGGAGCAACAGGCTGGAACAGCAGAGGCGGGTACACCTAGGGGGACAAACAAAATGCAGTGGAACCTCCGCAGCTGTAGCACGAGCCACAGGATGTCGAGTTAACGTGTAGCGAAAAACCCGAAGCAGCGGCAGAAAATGCAGTGGGGTTGGGTGAGGAATCTCTCCTCTGGGTACCTCATGGGCCATGGCTGGTCCCAGGGTGTGGCTGCGCTGACAGAGCGGCATGGCGGGGGACAGCGAGGGACGGCAGGGTCCCGGCGAGGGAGGGCAGGTTCCCCTGCAGCACACACCGGCTCCAGGCCCCCCTCGGCCCCCAACTCTCCCCAGATCTCGGGCTAGCTCTCACCCATAGCGATACTCCCAGAGCCACAGGGGGGAGAGGGGGTATATGGGATAAAAACCATCCCCAAGACATAACAAAGATTTTTTTTCCCACACAGCTGGTGCTTCTCAAATTTGTGGAGAAAAGGCAGGAATAGTTCTTTCTTAAAACTGACACTCACAGATGAAGTACTAATTATAATTTTAATTTTTACTTAGTAAATGTCAGGTAAAGTTTATGTGGCTTGTAAGATAACTAGGGCTGGGACCCAGGGCTGGACTGTGCTTGACACAACAGGGTTGCTCCTCAAAACAGAACCAAGAACATACTGTCAAGGTCGATTTATGGTGTGCAAACCCATTCCTAACTAGGCTGTCAACAGATAAATGTAGAAGAAGATGTGGTAACACTTCAGTGGTTTTTAACTTCTTTTCCCCATGCATCTGTAAAATGTCAAGGAGATTGTAAAAACCTATCCAGTAAATTCTCCTTCTGCTAAGCTGCTCTTGTTTCCATAGCAGTTCCAATTCCCTGCTGTGTGGCAGGAGGCTGCATATATTCTCTGCTCCCTCACTCCTGCCTTGAGAGCAGTTACAAAGATGTTGACGTGAAGAACATGTACAAGAGAATCAAGTTATGCCATCGCTGAACGGAGTCTGGCTGTCACACCAGCTACTGCTCACCAAGGCAATTAAATGATGTTCTACTTCTTTCCTCAAAATTAGGTGTCATATTTGAGGTTTGAATGATATCCAGACACAGTCTCCCCAACACTTTCAGACAGAGATAGTGACATCAGCCAAACCCCTGACACAGCCCTGAATATTTACTGCCTCTTTAATAAACTGATGGGAAGTCCTGCATGCACTGCAGAGTGCTGGAGGCTTGGGTTTGATGGAATTTTATTGAAATAGTGGGGGGTTAACTTTATTTTCTTGAAACATAGACTGATAGTATGTATACTGATTAAAAAGAATTGTAAAAGTGCCTCTGAAGCAGAAAAACATTTTTCATTCTTAACTCTATTTGACAATCCAAATAAGCTATGTTTGCCCTAATTTACAGGAAAAAACATAATCCAGGAGGATTATTGGGAAGATAGGTCATATCAATCAAGAGTCACATATATGGCTGGCATCAACTCCAGTTTTAAAAGCTCTCACTCACTTCTAAGATTAATTAATGTACTAACACTGGAGTATTATACTGGGTTGCATATTCAGAGTTTCTCAACTCTTTCTTATTTACATTAAAATGTAACCGGGTCTTTCTAAGGCAGTCAGGTGCCATAATTGGAGGAAAAGAATTCCAGAACTGATGAATTGCTTGGTATCCAGATACCTCCCTAAGCAGATAAGAATAGGGAATACTTCCCTTCTTCCTTATCCTTCAGAAATCTTAGAACTAGAATGTGTGTCAAAATAGACATTTTTCTCTGTGCTGCATGAATGTACCAGTCCACTATTTTGCAGCTCTTCAGTACTGAGATGTTGGCACTGATGCTTCCTTAAAGAAACAGGAAACTCAAAGCTATTTCTTCATTGAAGTAAAGGAAGATAATTAGAAATTTTATGAGTGCAGGTACAGGAAAAAAACACAATAATCACAAAGCCTGGGGTTTGTGCTTTCAAAGTATCCTTAATTTGTAATGTAATTTAAAAAATAATATCTAGCATTCACTGCTCTTGTTTACAGGTGGCTTTATTACCTTGCTCTCAAAACCAGACTTTTGCTGTTTTGCAGAGGAAAATGGTTACAAGCACAGGTCACTGTGTGCTTTAGTGATTAGAAGCTGGGAAGAGGACTGCACAGACAATAACCGTGACTTACATACAAGAACTGACAATAAGTTGAGTGCTGATGGAGTTTCTGACCATTATCGTCTGCTGTTTAAACATTTTAGGCAGATCATTTCAGAATAAAAAGCAGGTATAAAAAGGGAATTACATCAGACTACAAAGCCAGCCTGTCAGCCTTCATCATTCTATTCTTGTTAGCACCAGCTGAAGATCCAGCTGTTGATTTTAGCTCCTTTTCAAGTTTTCAAAGACTTCACTACTTGTTTTATTTTGGCCAGAAGCCCAGATCTAGCTTTAGGGAAATTAGGTTCTTTTCCAGTCTCCACCAGCACAAAAGTTGCAAAGAAACTTGTATGTTATATTGCATGAATTTTGCTATGCTTGAGGAGCAATGAGAGCAGTGCTAAGAACACATCTTTTGTGAAGTCATTAAGGTTCTACTTCACCATCCCGAAGTCCACTTCCACAGATGTCCTGCCAAAGGCATTGTGGCAGCCATTAGAGAATATTTCAATAAAAACAGTGAACTTTCTTTCCTCAAAACTCCTCTTTTCCATTGCAAATTAAGACAGGATCAGGTTCAATAATGAAAGTCATTGGACCATACAAAACAATACCAGAGTCAGTGGAGGAGTAGCAGGTAAATATGAGGTTCTCCATTAAGCTTGGAGTCACTCACTCTGGGTCTGGAATTATCAGACAGACTTGCTCAAGTCTCTGTCAGGTTTAGCTGGCTTGAAAATTTGGTATTGACTCAACACTAGGAAGATCTCAGCAACTGAAGATTTAAATGATTACTGGCAAACCTCTGTATCTTGACTATGGAAAGCAAATAAGTTCCTTCTTCTGGAAGGAACTACAAATAAAACTCACAAGAATTTGTCACCTGACTTTTCTTTTTCATAGCAGACATTCATCATGTGTCACTTTGGTAATTACTGCATAGCACATATACAACCTGCATAACAACTTCGTTCCTCCTCATTATTTCTTTCTTAAACCTCTCAATGTGTTTTAAACATTTATTTAATGAGAAAGGAGAAAGTCTATTCTCTTTATCTTTTGGAGTACAAAATAAAGAATAATTCTGTCACAGAGTACAAAATACAGAATAATTCTGTCACAGAACAAGACAAGTGAAATATTCAAAAATCACGTGGGAGCTATAAACCCAAAATGAGAAGTCATGCAAAAATCTTGTGGCATGTTTTTTTTTTTCATTAGAGGGGACCATTTTGCTGGAACAAAGACATTTCAGGGAAACACATCAAGTTTTGTGAAAAGCTTAATGCATACATTGATTTTCTCATTTCATTTCAACAATGCCATTTTGTTGCAACTGAGTAAAAATATTTCTTCAAATTGGTAATTTTATCTGTTCCATTAAAGTGCTTATTTTGGCATATATTCTTTAACCTTTTTTTTTTTGTTTTAATATTTGCAGAAGTTCCATTAACTATGTCAATACTGTCTTTGGTGGCTTTATTGGAAAGTGTTCCACAGTCTCCCAAATGACAGCTCATGGCTCAAACTGTACCATAAGTAGGGATCATACCTAAATGTACACTATCCTCTAATCTATCTCCATGTAGTTTGCCACCCCTGTTTGGTTTTCTCTGTGGAAAACTGAGGAAGACCAAAGAAGTGCCCACCTATTTTCTAATTGGAATAATTATCCTTAGTATCTTAATATGACCTATTTAGTTTCCTTAAGATGATTGGGGCCATAGGGTCTGAAGAAGTTATGGCTAGTTTGGATTATAAGCACAACCAAATAAAATGACAAATCTTAAAACTGCTGGGTGCACAGTCAAATGCATTATGTAAGATTTATTGCATTTTTTTGTCTAGAAAAGTCAATATTTCTAATGCAGAAGAAACTTTAAAGTACCCAAAAAGAGCAGCATATGGCCAATCTGAGAAGTTACTCTGAGGCCCAAAATGTATTTGATCCCTAGATAAAAATGTAAGTATTCAAATGCTAAAGTGAGTGCCTTCATACATTTAAGGACCTGGGCTTTGTCCAGAAACTCATTCAGGTGTTGGATTTTGTACCTGGCAGCAGTTCTGTCTCTCTGTGAATTATGTGTGAAAGGAACAGAGGTGTGGGAGAACTAGAGTGAGAGTTTTATACCATACCATGAATGAAACACACTTATTTTGCTTTCCCATTATGCTCAAGTAACACAGAAGCCCAGCCCATTCCTGATATGGGCTCATAGCAACGTTTCCTTGCTTTTCCATTCAGTTTCAGTGATGCAGCTTCCACTCCTGATTTGCGCTCAGTAAAAGTGCAGGAACGGTACCTGTAGAGTGGCTGAACACATCTGCAAGGAACGCTTTGCTTTGGGAGGACAGTGCTGAATGGTGGGCGCAGAGAGAGACTCCTGGTGCCACTGATGATGTTGGATCTGGCACCATGAGGCAATTGACCTCTAAGCCAGGATTCCCTGCAGGGCTGGGCAGGGGAACCTGCACAATCTGCAATGTATTTGGGGCCTCAACCAATTTACTAATTAATCTGTACTGGGAAAAAAATCTTGTAGCTCTCAGTGAAGGGTTAAGGAAACATAATAGATTCAGCTTCTAGAAAAAACAAAATTTCTTGATGAATTAGCTTTTCTTTACCCTGATGGATATTAGCCTTATGAAATTGCTATCTCTAATTTTATTTCAATTCAAATCAGTTCCCATTGCTAATGAAGTAGAAATGCAAGAAACAATACATAAATTTGGAGACTTTGTGTGTTCGTGCCCCAGCAATAATAGACAAAATGTATAAAAAGGGATTCCATGATATTTCACTTGACATAGACATGAAAGGACACTCCTTTATAGCTTGGCAGAAGCTAGCATTTTGTACAAAGGGAAAGGAGCAATTGTTTGCACAGAGCCAAAGTGAAAGCAAATTTTCCTCCCTTATCTGAATTCTTGAGGAAAAAAAGGTGTCACAGAGGGCAATAGAGTCTTAAAGGTTCAGAGGACAGACCAATGCTCCTCTGGGCACTGGATCCTCTGGACTGCAAAGTCAGCAGGAAATCTTGGACCACTGTGCATCAGCCTGTTTATGCACCTCGGAGCATTGTCCTCTGTGGGAAATAACAATAAGGATCTTTTTGACCTTTGTTAAATTTCTTAAATTCTGTTCACCGACAGGCACTCTGGGAAGGGCTCGGCTGCAGATCGGTCAGTTGGGAGTCGGCTGTGTGTCAGTTGATAGTGTTGGTTGATAGACTGGCTGGGGAGATGCGTGGACCACATGAACAGAGAGATGATTGAATCAGGGGACACGAGAGCAATGACACGGCAGCGGCAGCAGCCAAGGAGTGCTCTTCTCAGTTAGGTTTCTGTTAAGTTCTGTTAAGGTTTGGTTAAGTTCTGTCGAGTTTAGAGTATCAAAAAAACTTGGTTTGTTACAATAAACGATTTTCTTTGGAGGTATAAAGAGGTCCGTGTGTCTTTGTTCCCCATTGCTACAGTCCTCCAGCATTACCTGGCTTTTGTTCTGTTTTAGATACCACTTGAAAGCACAAAGAGAATATGCAGGGCTATTTAAGAGCTCACTTCAGCTCTGTACCCAAGATCCCAAATGACTGGGTTCTTTTCTCATTGACTCCTCTGTCAGTTTGTCAGAGGAGATGTGAAGTAGCTTCAAGTAGGAGATTACAGTCTGCAGAGTGGGGTGCCTGAAAGTGCTCCGGCACATTCGGCATCTGCTGCACCACAGCTTAATGCTGAGCGATGACTCCCAGAGCACACAGAACAAATAGTCATCTCCTGTTTCTGAGAAGAAAGTTGTATTTCAGGTACTTATCACCTAGCCCTTACATAAATAACACATCACCTTTTTTGACAAACCTCAATTATCAGCATCAAATCATAGAGGAAGAAACAAGGGAAGAAAGAAGTTTGTCACCTCTGCAAAACTAAATCATCTCAGATTCAGTTTCTAAAAAGAGAGAACAAAGATTTCTTTGTAAGAATGTCAGTCCCACAAACTTGCTGTTTCGTCACTCTGAAAACAGCCACAACAACAGACCAGAGACACAACTTTAAGCACTTGATTATAGCCTGTAACACGAAATAGTACTGGCAACCACGGTTTTACAAATTTCCCAGTCTAGGAAGAAATAGAAAGATGTGCTAGACAGTGTTGGTAGCTTTGGTTCTGGATATTTTTAAAAGCAATTTCCTATATATATATACACTGTGTCTCTTCTACGATAATGAAGATGCAGAGAGTTTGATCTCTGTCTTGTGGTCATTTTTGAGTCAGAGCTGAGTTTGGGAAGCATCTCTTGAATGTCCTTTATTCCAAGACTGGAGTATGTAAGCAATAAAACAAAACTGTGCTTGGAATATACCTGAATACATTTCTCATTTTTCTCCCTCTGGGGCATCAGCATAGCTGGCCTGAATGTCTGTAACTGAATATTAAAAGCTAACAGTAGTGGGAAAACAAGACACACAAGTCAAAAGGAGGTGACCGATCCATCCAGCAATCTAAAATATTTATCCCTTTGCTCAAAATTAGTTTAAGAACTTTCATTACCTGAATCCAGTCTGTTTTCAGAAACTCCTTTATAAAACCATTGTAAAAAAATCATCCACTCCTAGGTATGCCTGCCAGTTGCAGAGAAGGCTTCTATTTCAAATGAAAGGGGACCAAATTCCATGGCAATAGGTGCACAGACATTTGTTCAGCAGGGAAAAAACTGAGTTCTCTTTCAGATGACATCTTATGAATTTGAAACAGCAGCTAGAAGATAATGTATGACAACAAGCAGGCTTCCAGACAGTATCTTTCTAAACATTATCCTTTTGCACCAAGGAACCTATAGGCCAATATATATTACACAGGTTATGAGATATTGTTACCAGACAAGGGAAGCTATTAAGAATTTGTAAGAGGTATGAGGCAAATGGAGCAGGAGATTGCAAGTCCCGATCTATCTGAATTTTCTTCAAACTCCAGGTGTTACAGATAAATTTGCAAAATTTTATCATTTTCATTGGAACAAATGTAACTATTTTTGCCTTATGTTTCTGACACTTCTAAACAACCTATCCTGAGGCCATAATTGTGTGGTCTTGACTTCATGTTTTAGGCTGAGAAATTACTGCAGAATAATATTTTGGCTTTAGCCCTTAAAATTACAAGTCAGTTTTTCCCAGTCAGGGGTTGTGCTGGTGTTCAGTACTGGCAGTGATTCTCCGTGGTGCCATCTTATGCGTTTCAGTGTCAGGTATTATGTACAGTGGACTTTTGTTGTAGGTTCAGTGTGATTCTTACAACACTAGAAGAAGTTCTAAATGTTTCTAGGTTCTCCATTAAGCTTGGAGTCACTCACTCTGGGTCTGGAATTATCAGACAGACTTGCTCAAGCCTCTGTGAGATTTGGCTAACTTGAAAATTAGTATTGACTCAATACTAGGAAGATTTCAGCAACTGAAGATTTGCTGGTGTGACAAGTTTGGGTGGACAACACTAACAATCTTCACAGCGAAGAAAATTGGCTCCCACTGGCATTTCTCTTGGCAGACAGTGAGAGGAGTTTATTATTGACTGTTTCTCCAGTCACACAGTTACTCCATGCTTAAAGAAGAATAAAGTGCTTGTGGAACTGCCCTGAGATACAATGCTGAGAACAAAGGGAGTTCTACATCTGCTGCAGGGTTGAGGGGCTCAGCTTCCCCCAGGCTCACCCTGTGTAGCTGCTCACAATGGGCAAGGCACCACTGGGAGAGCTACCACTCTCAGGACAGGAGTACATGATCATATGACACTAGGCATGACCATGTTCATTGAGTCAGGATATTACTTTTAAGTGAAGAAAGTCCTGATATATATCTTTAGATAAGGGATAGCTATTAAGACAGTCTGCTTCACACACTGAGAATTTTAAAATTTTCTAATAAATGAAGCTGAGAGAATTTTGATAGACTTGTTGAATCACAAAATCGTAGAGTGGTTTGGCTTGGAAGGGACATTAAAGATCATCTAGTTTCAGCATCCCTACCATGGGTAGAGAACCTTCCACTAGACCAGCTTACTCAGAGCCCCATTCAGCCTGTCTTGAAGAGCTCCAAGCGGAGGACTCCACTATCTCTCTGGGCAACCCGCTCCTGCCTCACCACCTTCATAGTAAAGAATTTCTTTCTAATAACTTATCTAAACTACCCTCCATCAGTTTACAGCCAATCCCCCTGTCCTATCACTACAGGCCCTTGTGAAAAGTCCCTCTCCAGCCTCCTTGTAAGTCTCTTTAGATAATTTTATAAGATTTCCCCAAAGCCTTCTGTTCTCCAGGCTGAACAGCCCCAACTCTCTCAGCCTGTCTTCACAGGAGAGGTGTTTCAAGCCCGTGATCAGCTTAGTGCCTCTGCTCTGGCCTTGTTCCAAAAAGTTTTCTTTCACCCTGCTGGTGTTTCCCAGTGTCACCAGCTCTCCACATCTTTCACTTTGGCCAGAAGCACTGGCCAAACCCACTGGAGTGACTTCCACTATTGGGCTCCTCCTGGACTGCTGCAGGTGACACAAACACATTCACAGACATGGGCAGATGAGCACCAAGTGATAGCTGTAGCTTATTAAGTTTTGATCACACAATAACCATGTATTTCCTGCTGTTTCCCTGCTTGAGGTTAATGCTTCAGTAACAGAGCTGCCACACTCAGTGTGGGGCTCACTGGGAGAGTTCACACCTGGCATGCATTTCCATGGTATAGATAAATATTCCCTCATGTCCCATAGCTTCACACCTGAGAAACCATTTTGTCTTTTCCCTCCTGGGCAGTTGCTAGAGGAGGTTTGTATTCAAATCTCCAGTCATCAGCTCTTGAGTTAACCCAATTTTCTTTGAGGCCCTGGAGGCATTTAAGGAAGGGGTTTTCTAATTGTTGTCTTCCTCCAGAAGTGAGTCATTACCCTATATAGTGCAGATTTGCTGATATCCTACTTAGCTTTGGCAGGTTTGCCTCTGCAGCTGTTTTCCATTAAGGCAGAAAACACTCCTCAGCTAAGCTCCCAACATGTAACTGACCTCCTAAGGCTCATCTGATGAGAAACAGCAGTGTCATTTATCAGAAAGTGTCAGAGAATTTTGGAGTTCTTGTTCCTAAGTTTACAAAGAAACCCCAGCCAATTCAGTCAGAGGAGAGATGGTAGAATTGAGTCCTTCTTGACGCACTCCTTAGTGTAGGCCCATAGATTTCCATAAAATCCCAAAGAAATTCCAGTCTTGTTCCAAGTTATGCTTCCATCACTGGTTTTCTATGCCAATGGGGTCCTTATTAAAATTGAGGAAGAGAATGTGGTTGGGAGGGGAAGGAGATAATACGGCATGTAAGAGCCATATTATCATATTATTAAAATGACTGGCTCCACTTTCAAACCTACGGACATAATTTGTCCTGTTAATTGCATATTAGCAGTGTTGGCACACTGGGATGTGTTTTTCCCTGAGTCACACTGCACAAGCAATACCTGCAATTTAGACTGCACATGAAATCGCATGTCCATAGCTTTTGATATTTGTCGTCCAAGAGCTACATAAAATAAGGAAAATCTCTAATTATAGCTAATTATTTGGAAGAAACTTTTATATCTCTCTGCCTTGCATACAATAAACAGCCAACAGGCTACACAAATGAACTAACAATTTGAAGTTTATGACACGTAAATTGTGGCAACCAGAGCCCTCCATAGCTCAGAAATTAAGAGAGAGAGGAACCTCAGCATTTGACAAGGCCATTTTTGTACTTTGTGCTGAACAGTGTTCCTGCATAGATTTACACTGACAGCAGGGTATCTTGTATGTCTAGTTCAAATAACATATTCTATATAAATGGAAAACATAGTTTCTAAACTAGAAGGGGAGAAAAGCACAAATGAATTCCAGTTCCTGTTATGTAATCATAGAATCATAGAAACATGGAATCATGGAATCAATAGAATCAGAATGGTTTGTGTTGGGAGGGACCTTAAAATCATTCTGTTCCAACCCCATGCCTTGGGCAGGGACACATTTTGCTAGACCAGGTTGTTCAAAGCTCCTGGCCTTGAACCCTTGCAGGGATGGAAAGGGAAACAATCTGACCATATAAATATAGCAATGAGTGATACAGCCATGCACCACTGCTTTATACAGTTCTGCTTCACTGGAAATACAGTCAAAGTTTCCCCTGTCACTAGGTGTGCCATCCTGTCTCCACCCGAGCAGTGCAGGCCCCATGTCCCCACTACCCTTCACGGCATTCACCAGCACCCAGCCACATCCATCCACTGGTGGCAACTGGGCTGCCTGAAATGAGAAGTCAATTACAGTTTCTCCCTTTCTCCTCTCTTTGACTGTTCATGGTACCATTTTCTTCAGACAGATCCCCTCTAACAGCTGTATTTTGTTTCAGGCCTTGCAAGGAGAGGATGGCCGGGGTCAGTGGGATTCAGTTCTGGGGCCCCTTCCACAGAGGCTGGAGTTGCTGCCACTGCCTGGCTGGGGTGGAAAGTGGGGTCCTACCTGTCCTCGGCAACTTTTTTCTGAAAATCAGTGTTACAAGTGGAAAAAGACCCTTCTGGGGTGGGGGTGGAAGGTTCTCTTGGGTGCCAGGCAGGCCCTCATTTTATAGTTTGTGGGGGGTAAAAGCAAATGAGAACTATTTCCAGAATAAGCAATTCCCTTTTTATTTCCTTCCCATGGTTACAGGGTGGGTCAAAGGTTCCACGTGGGCCCTTATTACAACCTAATACAAACAGAAAGCAGTTGCATGAGCTTCAGTGCCCTGCTGACTTGTGATTTGCTGCCTTCTGTCATCTCAAGCAGCATGGAGCCAAAGGAGTGATCGCAGCATCCTGGCACAGCATGCGGCCCAGCCCTGTGTTCTCCCAACAGCAACTCTGAAAACAGATAGCAGGAGAGAAACCCTTTTAATTACATTCAACACCACAGGGTGGCCATAAGCTTCTGTTTTGTCTGACTGTAGCCACCTGGCTCCATCCACATTTGGAATCTGTCTGATACATGGTTTCCCCAGCAGGGCATTAGTAAAGTATCAAGGGTGGTGGTGGTTGATCAACAAAGGGAAACAACTCAAAGTAATTCACAAAAGGCAAAGGACTTCTTAAGAAATTGCTGAGTAAAAAGCTATCTGGTGGCTCCTCAGACAGTGTTCAGCAGTGGCTAGGTGTTTTAAAAGTTCCTAGACTGCTACTCAAAAAGACTATAGGATAGTAATCATCAGTGTTATATTGCAATATTTTACATGTTAGCATGAAACAGTGAAGCAGAAAATGGCTTTGTGGGATAACTAACTGGTGTTAATTTCTGATCTTATGTTTTTGCCTGTATAACAAAGGAACTGAGAACACTGCATTCTACTACAACAGGCAGTGCACCACAGAATATAGAGTGCTTTTTGATGGAAACCCAGTGTCAAGAAACCCTGTAATCAGAGATGGCCTTAATACACTTTGGCTATTTAAGTTCCATTTCCTGCACAGTGAATATTATAGAAGGCTATTCCTCTATTTCAAGCTCAGTTTCTTGGCAGTGAGGACAGAGCTGGATGTTGCATTGCACCACTGGATTATTACAAAATAAAAGAAAATCTAGTTACGCAACTTCATTGTCCATGCTTTCATGCTTCTGTGTTTTTTTAGATGATCGATGGTAGTTGGACAAAGCTCCCAAAGACTACTGGTCTTGTTATGAGGTATTGATTCAGCTATTTCCCATTTTGCCTCTGGCCCAGGTGATGCCTAACCTTTTAAATATCCAATGTATCCAATATATATGCTGCTTATGCCAATGTTGACTGGCATGTCAGGAGGGTTGGAAGGAAATGATCTTTAAGGTCTCTTCCAACCCAAGCCATTTTATGAGTCTGTGTCCAAGGGAGTTTGTGAGACCCAGCCAGAGTGGTGGCTACTAATGTGAGTCCACCATAAATCTGAATTGCAACTAACTCATGAGCTTACAAACACACCATTTCACTCAGCCCTTTGTCAAAGGACTCTACTGTCCACTAAAGCAGGACATCACAGTTGCTCAGTTAAATGCAGCATAAGCTCATTCTTAGTCTCCCTCTCTGTCACTGGCTAATGCTGATTCCACTCTGTGCTTCTTTTCATGGGAGGATCATCTCACAGACATCAATAAAACATTGATTAAAGTAGCTGTGACAGTGAGGAAGGTATATTGCCTGCAGCCTTAAAGTGAGACAACTGAGACATAAGGTTTGCAGGCACTAGGAATAAGGTCATTCCTTGAGATGAAGAAAGCACCTAAATTTCCAGGCTTTTATTTCTGTAACTTACTGCCACTGTTGTTTTATTCACAGTCTCACTGCAAAATTGGAGTGCACTCCTCAGGAGCCCAAAGGAATGGTAGGTTCCTTCATCCCATCGGTGCCATGCATTGGCATATCTGCTCTATTACAGAAGGGGGAAGGTTGTGGGCAGCTCCTCTGCTCCTCCCTCAATCACCATTCCTGCACCCACGTATGGTCTGCAAAACTGCTTTGGCTCAGAATCCAAAGTTTTCTTTGTTTAGAAGTAATGTGCCATTTACACAGAAAGTTCTGTGAGCAGGAACAAATTGTGTGGGATGGTTGTTTGTGTTTTCTGTTGTTGAGAGACTGAGAATTGCAGACATGTTCATCAGTAAGACAAAGGCCCTTAGTCATGTGTCTGCTACTGAAAACGCAACTCTGCTCTGCAGTTGTCATGACAACGCTGGTTATATAAAGAGACATATCAGAAGAAAGATCATTTGCTCTGTGCCCTATATTTCAGTGTAGCAACACATCCTCTCTACAATAGATCTGTTTTGTTATAGACAAAAAATGATATTTCTGGCAAGATAAGAAATGCTTCAGAAAGCTGCCTGATGACACAAAAGTTCAAGGTGCAAAAATGGCTTATAGTCAAATTAAATACCTCACATGAAGGCTATTTCCATAATTTGAAGGTCATTGGGACCAAGTTCCACTGAATGTGGAGGTGATTCAAAATGTTCAAATAAGTTTCAATTGCAAAGATATTATTTTTGTGAATAAAGATAGTGACTTAGTAGCATCACAGGATTTAATAAAGTAAAGGGAAAGTGTTCGTCTCAAAATGCCTATAAAACTACATCACCTTAAAAGTTTCAGCACAATCATGTGCCTGGCCTGAAGCTGAGAAACACAGACTGCATCTACTCCTCAGCTAAAGACAAAAAGAAAATCAGCCTGTGACTCTGCAACCTACTCACCTTGCTAAAAGCTAAAACTGGCAGGACAGTTTCATGGTAGTGTCTGATCTTGAGGTATTAAGTTAAATGGCATTTTCAAAGCAAAGAGGAAAAAACAGTAAGCTACCTCACTAGTTTCAAAAATATCTCTTCTTCCTAGAATTGTATTCTTCATTACTGAAGAAGCGTTTGCAGTCCTCAGAGAGGCCAACAGTGATGTGACATGATGTGATGTGAGGAACTGTAAATCTGTTAAGTCCCACATGAACCAAAAGAATTGCAAGTTAATTTCGAGAACTAAAGGTCCTTGCAAAAATGTAGTCATGCAGCTTTGAAAAAGTCTTTTTAGGTGTGCACTTTTCTTCTGCAGTTAATCTAGCCAAGTTGCGTAGCAAACAACATTTCACTACATTTTTCATCAGCAACAATGCCTCTAACAGTTGAATTTGTACGAGTTCTGTGGTCTTGCTTGTAACTCCAAAGGAAGGTATCTGGGACTCCAGGGTGTTGTGAATGAAACCCATATACCCAGATGCAGCTACTGTTGATAGGAGTCATTTCACCCATCAGCAGAAATAGATTGCTCCTTTGAAGTCCATTTTTTTGTAACAACTGAGTTCTATCCAAGATCTCTGGCCACATGAAGGATTTAGGCATCCTATTCCAGTCCTGAATTTCCATCTCTTGCCCCATGTTGCTATTTTGCCATGTGTGCTGTCCCGGAAATCTCACATCTGTGCCCTTTTCAAACCACAAACTCAGTGCCCAATTAGTCCCTCTATGTGGTTCTCTCCATGGTGACCACCTGGTATGCCCTTTTCTCCACTATTTATTCCTGGAAGGCTGGCAGAACAGAAGGCAGAAGAGGATGATTCCCTGTAAAATGATGAAATAGGACTGCAGTGCACTGCCTTGATAGAAAGAAAATGGAGGAGTAATAAATGGGTTTGGAACAGAAGTAAATACACGATTCCCTTTAACTTGACTGAATCAATTTAACTTGAAATGAGAAACCCCCAGCAGGTTTCATGAGGCAAATTATTAGAGACTCGGTAGAACAAATTGTGTGTTTGAAAAGTGAACTTCATGAACTCACCTCTATGTCACGTGTACTGTGCTCAGCAAACAAAGAGAGATTTTACTGCTAAAGCTTTAATGTACACAGCAATAAGATGTCTAGGACATATTTAGAAGCTGATGGACTGAAGTGACTCCAGTGTTTTTTTTCTCTACCTACCTGTAATAACTCTCCTTGTCATATTAAAGCACTTCATGGAAATGCAAGCCATTAACTGTGTAACATTCCTGTGGAAGCTGGAAGGATTAGCTGCTCCCAATCTTGTATATGTGAAAAATTAAGTACAAAGAGTAAATGGCCCTTCCAAAGGCTCCTTTGAAATTCAGGTGCTCGTAAGGAATAAGAAATTAGGAAACTAAATATGGTCTGGGCCTGAGAATCTCTTCCAGTGTTATAAAATAAGCCTTTAGGAAGTCCAGAAGCCAATTTGAGGAATCTTAAGAACTGTCTGTGTTCTTAATCAAAATCTTTTTTTTTCTAAAGAAACCCATACCTCTGAGGATTTCTTAGTAATTGCTCTTCTCCTTTTATAGTTTCTAACTCATATCATACACTTCTCTGACAGTATTTCCCACTTTCTATCCTGCAGGAATGGAAATAGAGATAAAATAGCTTATGTTTCTGCTGTGATGAGGGAGAAGGCTGTTGGAAGATTTCCTTCCTATCACCTGTGTGAGGAGTACTCTCAGCTTTGAAAACCACAGGCTAAGATTTTAAAAAGTCATGAAATCTTTAACCGCAAGGTGAGGCTTGCCAGAAGCATTTCACACAGCTCTCACCACAAGGATTTTAACTGTTCACCAGAGAGAAAAGACCAGAAAAGTCTGTGGAGCGGTGTCAGTAACTAACTTCCCCTCTCATTCACCTTCAGTATGACCCTCTGTATTATCATAAACAGTGCCCTCAGCTTCATGTTATAAAGCATGCAAGAAAAGTATGTCTTAATCTGGCAAGAAATGTGGAGCTTAATGGCTTCATTCACCTATATGTATCAATCTGACACAGCTCTTCATTTCAAATTATTTAAAAGGGGAATGAAAGAATGGAAAATAACAACGGTTTCATGCTGAAGTTAATGTTTTTTGTCTCTCTTGAACAAAAATAAGACTTATCTAGAATATACTTGAGAAATATTACAGCTGTAAATGTAAACCTAATTTTCAAGATAGGCAGAGTTAGATATTAGGAAAAGAAAAAAGCAAGAAAAAAGCAACTCTTATCAGAATGTCCTAAAGATATGAAAAAAACCCTCCAACTTCCTGTGAAAAAATTATATCCTGGATTCAAATGTGTTTTGTTATTATTACCTTGAACCTTTCATTTTCTATTAGACTTCTGCAAAGTGAAAGAAGAGGTTGAGTGAACCTTTTAAATCAAAGTGGTAACCTTTTACATACACTCAGAATAGCTGTGAACACCTGCTAAATTACTGCAGACACTGCTTTATTATTGCCACTAAGAAAATCAGAGCAGTTCACTGCATACGCAAATCAATTCCGCAATTATATTAGGAAATTAAATCCTTTTCGTGTTGTTTTCATAGATTTCCATGCATATTAAAGCATCAATTTCATTGCTTTCTAGACATTTCCAGGAAACATAAAAATGAGAGAGAACTCATGCAGGTAGCCCTTTTTCCATTGTTCTCGAAGTGAACCACAGTACAACTTAGTGAGTTAAACAATAAAGGAAATAAAAGTTCTGGAGTGCTGTGGAAGTCCTTGCAGGTTATGTCTGAGCTAGCAACCTTTGTATGCACATCTCAGTTTGTGATTTACTTCCACACTGTACATTGCTAAATCTCTTTTAGATGACCAAGTTTTTTTCTGTGGTGACCTTAAGTGGACACGCTGTCTCTGTGCCCATTGCCTCACAAATCCCCATGGCTTACCAGGGTACAAGGGGCTGTAGCCATGACCATGTCAGCACCCATCAGCTCTACTGACCACTGTCACTGCTGTTGCTAGTGACTGGATGAAACCTGTTCTAGAGTCTCCACACACACATGATGACAGCACTGCGTGGTGAAGGATGGCTTGTGGGGACTCCTGAGATACAGAACAAAATTGGTGTCTGTCCTGCCCTTCCCTAGATGTGCTATCCCTCACAGATTGTTACCATCTGTTGATTTAATAAGCATATTTTCCTTCATTTTTCAGGCCATTAGTCAAAATATTAAAAAGTACCAGATCCAAAACAAGATAGGCCACTGCTGCCCTGTATATGATATTGTACCACTGAGGTTTAGTCTGTAAATAGAGTTTTGTACCTATGCCACAAAAGTTTCTTCCAAGCCATGGCTCTCTAAACTCCTTTTGAGAAGGATCTCCATCTGAGATGCCTGCCTTCAGTCTACAGGAGCTGTATATCCAAAATCACAGGACACAGGATTTACTTGCCTTATGTTGCTGCAGCAATACGTGTCCTACCTCTGTCATACCCCTCAATGTAGTTTACAAGCCCTGCTAAAGTGCAAGCCTGACCTTCTGCCCTTTTCCATAGATTTCAGGTATTTCCTGAAATTCCAGAGTAGATTTTTTTGTATTACTGAATTTTTTGCTATTTAATGCCTATTCAGTACAGGCCTTGGAAACTCCTGCTTTTCCAGCTCAGTATGCAGTGGAGGCCTGTATTTCTGTACAGCTGTGTGTACATTAAAATTAATCCATGGTGCAAGGACATGTCCAGGGCTCATCCAGATCCCATCTATCTTTGTTTTCCAACCCTCTCCTCCTTGCACCTATATTTCCAAGAGAAAGTAGCCCTGGCAACCGGGCAGAAGAGTCTTAAAATGAGTTCTGCCAGTTCCTTGGCCTGAAAAATCAGAGGACTAGAATCCTATAGAACTTCCTGAATCTGAGTACATACCATGAATTAAACCCTATTGTGCCAATTCTGCACAAACACACAATAAAAATACAATCTCTTTCACAACTTTGTTTAAAGTCTTCCATTACTGTATTTTGTAACACACTATTAGGAGAGAAGTCTTTATCTCTATAGCTTGCTTTTTAATGCTGCAATTAATTCACAGCTTTTGCTTCAATTTTTTTTGTGCTATTGGATTTTTTTTTTCCGCTCAGAGCTTGTAACTTGAGTCCTAGTGCCAAATATTTTTTTCTTTCTAAAAGCACATCGTCTGTAAGACAACTGACAGACATCCCTCAGGATGAAAACTGCCACAAGTGGTCTGATCTGTTCCAAACATTTTCCTGCAAGTCATTTATTTCAGATAATTCCCTTTTCATCTCTTATAAAGCAGAGGCAGTCTGCATTTAAGGGTCAGCCAAAATAATGTTAAATTGGGTTTTTCAGCATTTATTGATGTGTAATGTAGCAGACAAATGACTCCACTAGTCTCTGCTGGAAGTGAATGCCCTTGAAATACTTATGTAGATGCACATAAGGATCCTAAAAACAAGTGAAAGGTGATGCTGCAAGGACATCCTGGTACAGCCATGGAAAGGAGGGCACTGAATAGATAAAAACAAGTATGAAAAGGGAATTAAACCTCAGCTTGAGCAATGAGAGTTTCTGTACTAATCAGAACAAATACTGAACCAGCTGACAGAGACCTGTTGGGTTTGGCTTCTGTACTTGTTGCTGTTGCTTGTTTGTTTGGTTTTTTTTTTTTCCTGAAATATTTGTGAATTGAAACTTCTTTGCTGCATGGAAGGAGATTACGTGCAACTTCTACAAGGAAGGTCCCAGAGTCTGGGCTTGGTTCCCCACTCAGATGGACAAGGCTGGACACACTGAGACGCACTGTGAGGGATCTCCAGGATAGCACTGAACGATCCAGCTCTGTAGCTGGAAGCTGTAGGAGCCCATTCCATAGGTGGCACAGAAGTCCACTTGCTGAGCTGCACCTAGGAGCTGAAGTAGCACATGTGGGGTGTGCAGGTACGTCCATGTAAACCATCCTGTTTGTAGCTCTTTACTGCACAACCAGGACTTTGCCTCAAGCTGAGACAGGGATGTCACACAGAAGTTAGAAAGCTCATGTTCAAGGACTCTCAATTCATCTCTCAGTTCTCCTACCATATCTGCCCTAAGTTTCAAAGATAAGTTTTGTATACTCAGACCCAAAAGAAGACTGTCCACAGCCTGAAATTTATGATGCTTGTAAGATTTCTGGGACTTCCCTAAACCCATGTCCCACTTTTTGACACCATTGTGGTACTATTTCTGCCAACATTATGGTACTATATTCATTTTTCTTACTAAAAATAAGCATATTTGTTCTGCTCTGAGAAAACAGATGACATATTGAGAGGCAATTAGTAGATCTGTGCTTTCCAGACAACTCGCTTTTATATAGATATATGGAACAAAAGGCAATCAAAAAAGAAAACAGAAGTTTCTCTCTTGCCTGTCATATGGTGCCATACCAAGATTAGCCCCCCAAGGCAACTGCCTTGTGGAAGAATGGCACAAAACTGCCAGAAGATCTAAGCTGTTAACACATGTGAATGTAATAGCATTAAATTCTCCAGCTACAGAGAAAGCATCCAGCAGAGCGAAGTCCCAAACCTGAGTTATTAGTGTGATATTTGATACAAAATGAGTTACACTTTTATAGTTTTCCTGTGTCCATGTATTCATCTTAATAACTCTTCAAGGAAAGATGGTTCAAATGGTTCCCTAAAACTTGTTCTGTTCTTCTGAAAGTCCCATTCACAAGTGCAGCAGCACATAGTTGCTGTATGTAGCCAAATGCAGCCCACTGGAGCAGTTGTGATTGCAAACACCTGCTAAACCTGTACCATGGATAAAGCAATAAATGCCTTCTGTTCTTCGCAGATCCCTGTACCTGAAGAGCTGGAGATGCACAAATTAAGAGCGTTTGGATTGGTAAAAACTTGCTAATATGTTAGGCAGACTCAGTCTCAAAGATACTTTTGATATTGATCACTACAAATAAATGTGAGCTTGTTGACTTTCCTCCAACAGAGGACTACTGCAGTAAGTCAGAAACAAGTTACCATAGTGACCTATTACACACAGGGAAAGTAAATTCCTCTGCAATTATTTTTGGAGCTTTCTGTAAAGCTATATTGTCAACTAAATACGAGTCTTGAAATCGCCATGCTTCTCACTTCTTCCTTGTGCAATGGAGAAAGACTGGCACATTTAGAATGTAACACACCAAGGCATCTCAGAGAGACAATTACATTTTGGTGTTCAACTGAGTAGGCCATTGGAACGGAGCAAGGTGCAGCTCACTTTCAGGACTTAAGCTTCAGAAATTATTCACCTAAATGCTTGTTCTTGTCTCTCCTTTGTCTCACATCAAATACAATCACAGCATCTCACATTTTGCCAACACTGCTTTTACTTCTTTGGGTAGCTTTTAGTATCAGTTAATAGGACTGCAATCTTCCATCTCTCTTGCCTCTCTTCTCTTCCATATTTCAGTCCCTAGTGAGTTCCAGCATCCCTGTAGCTTTCCTACTCAGTATCAGAATCTTTTGCTTTATGCACTGGGCATTTTCTTTCTTCCCTCCACGTTCACACCCAGCTCTGGCTGTGGCAAGAACATTAGGTAAGTGAGAAGAAGAGGCACTCCTGGATGTCTTGGTGCTCAGCATTCCTCTATGCCTAGGTGATCTCCTCTCCCCGGCAATGGCAGAGCAGACCCCCCACACTATCCCAAGAGACGCTCCATGTGCGGGATGAAGCTGCAGTGCTGGCATTGCTAACAGGCAGTGCAACACCAGTGCTCTGCTCCCAGCTGCTCACCCACACACCCTTCTGCTCCCAGCATGGAGGGAGACCCTGAGGGGGACCCCTCATCCCCAGCCTGCCCCTGGACACGGAGCCACTGCCCACAGCTCCTTGGCTGCGTCCATCTGGCCAATTGCTCGTGCTCCGGAACAGCTCCAAAGCCAGGCCTCTGCAGTGTGGGGCTCAGGCTGTCGTGTGAGGCCCTGTCCAAAGCCTCACAGAGCTCTGGGTACATCAGGGACTACAAGTGCCCGAGGCTGGGGGCTGCTCCATGCCGCTTCCACTGGAATCTGGTGTCAGAGGGGTGCCGAGGGCGGCCCTTTGTGCATTGTGTCAGGCCCTTGGGGATGCGGGACATGGTGATGCCCAGAAGCCCTTGTGACACGGCAGAGCCCCCCTGCCAGAGGGCAATGGGCACAGAGCCCTGGGATGGCCAGTCCCAGGAGAGCCGCTGTCTCAGGACAAAGCAGCTCCCGGGATCTGCGCTAGAGGACATCCGAGATGGAGGACAAGGCAAACCCCATCTCCCACCCATCTCCTCATCAGCTGGCCGGAAAACCAACAACTTTCTGAGTGGGAAGAATACAATGACTCAGAGCTGTATTCCTTTGGAGAAGCTGAAAGCTATGAAGACCCATCTGACTGGGAAGAATCTATTGGCCAAGAGTTCTCCAAAGGGAATGGTAACAGACCATCCGTCCAGTCCAGCTGGGAAGATGACAGTGACAATGAGCTTGCTCAGGACAATTGGGAACACGTGAATGGGTCCAGAGTGTTGAGATCAAGCCCTTGCTGAGGGAGGAGGATGACTGGGGTGAACTGAGTGACCTTGAGCTGTCTGAAGAAGGAGGCAGGGAGCAAACACTGGCATGCTTTGCAGAGGACAAGCTCCCAGTACCTGTCCCTCGGGAGGCTTGGGCTGAGCGCCAGGCATTTGAGCCATGTCTCCAAGTGCTGCTCTGTGCCTTGCCTCCCCACCTGCAAGCCCAAGCCCCCAGAGGACACCAGGCTTTTCCCACCTTTGAGCAGCAGGTGCCACAGGCAAGCACAGAGCGCCCGGTCCCTGCCCTGCACAGCTTCTCCAGCCGCTCAGCAGCCCAGCTGTGAGCCAAAGCATCTTGCAAGAAGCGTCCATCCCACCTCAGGCGGGTGCTGTGGGTGCTGTGCAGCCTCTTGTGCTCCCCTTGCCTGGTGCCACCGCCCGAGGATGAGGATTAGAGCCCGCTGCCAGTGCTGGACCAGGCCCCGCAGTGGGCGGCTGGCCTGCAGCCTGCCCAGCGTCCTGAGGGAGCCACACGGGCCTCATGTTCCATGCCTGGAAACAACAAAAAAGAATAATAAGAAGAATATGAATAGGAAAATAAGAAAAATAAGAGTAAGAAAAAAAGAATNGTGCCACCGCCCGAGGATGAGGATTAGAGCCCGCTGCCAGTGCTGGACCAGGCCCCGCAGTGGGCGGCTGGCCTGCAGCCTGCCCAGCATCCTGAGGGAGCCACACGGGCCTCATGTTCCATGCCTGGAAACAACAAAAAAGAATAATAAGAAGAATATGAATAGGAAAATAAGAAAAATAAGAGTAAGAAAAAAAGAATTAGAATAAGAATAAGAATAAGAATAAGAATAAGAATAAGAATAAGAATAAGAATAAGAATAAGATGATGAAGAAATAGTAGAGGTAAATAATAACAAGAATACGAATAATAATAAAAATAGCAAGTTAAATAATAAGGAAAAGAACATGAATAGGAAGATTAAGAAGTAGAAGAAATTGTAGCAGTGGTAAATAAGAATAAGAAAAAGAAAAAGAATAGGAGTAAGAAGAATAAGATGATGAAGAGGAAAAAATAATAAGAAGATGAAAATAAGACTAAGTTGAATAAGAATTAGAAGAAGAAATAGTAATTAATAATAAGAAATAGAATAAGAAAAGCAAGAAGAAAATAAGAATGACTAAGGTGATGAAAAAGAAATAGTAGTAATAAATAATTAGAAGAAGAAGAAGAAGAAGATGACAATGTAGTAGTAGTAGTTGTAGTAAATAATAATGTCAAATTAAAATACACATCCACACATCTTCTAGAATCACAGAACAAAGGGAAAGACCTTAAAGATCATCTAATTCCAGTTGGTTATCTTCTGCTCTCTCTCTGAGACCTCGTTCCTACTTCCATCTTTCTCTCTCCCCTTTCTTGTAAAATAAAATCGATATGTTGTCCTCATA
>VZRF01010163.1:336966-438423 GCA_013396875.1 Vireo altiloquus
AGAATAAGAATAAGAATAAGAATAAGAATAAGAATAAGAATAAGAATAAGATGATGAAGAAATAGTAGAGGTAAATAATAACAAGAATACGAATAATAATAAAAATAGCAAGTTAAATAATAAGGAAAAGAACATGAATAGGAAGATTAAGAAGTAGAAGAAATTGTAGCAGTGGTAAATAAGAATAAGAAAAAGAAAAAGAATAGGAGTAAGAAGAATAAGATGATGAAGAGGAAAAAATAATAAGAAGATGAAAATAAGACTAAGTTGAATAAGAATTAGAAGAAGAAATAGTAATTAATAATAAGAAATAGAATAAGAAAAGCAAGAAGAAAATAAGAATGACTAAGGTGATGAAAAAGAAATAGTAGTAATAAATAATTAGAAGAAGAAGAAGAAGAAGATGACAATGTAGTAGTAGTAGTTGTAGTAAATAATAATGTCAAATTAAAATACACATCCACACATCTTCTAGAATCACAGAACAAAGGGAAAGACCTTAAAGATCATCTAATTCCAGTTGGTTATCTTCTGCTCTCTCTCTGAGACCTCGTTCCTACTTCCATCTTTCTCTCTCCCCTTTCTTGTAAAATAAAATCGATATGTTGTCCTCATAAGGTCTCATTTGCACCTTCATTTGGGCAGAGCCATCTCTCCCTAATGGGATGGTGACACCTGGGCAGGGTCCCTTCCAGCCACAAGCATTCTGTGATTCTGTCAACTACTCATTTTCCTTTTCTTGTTCCCTCTGCTTTGGACTGGGAATGCGCTTGAAAATGTCAAGCAAACAACCCTTTGCTGTGTGCACTGGGAGCCCACACAGCTTTGGGACCTTGTCACCTGCACCTGCACAGCTCCCTTGGGAGGCACAGCAGAAGCAGCACCCCGGGAGCCTCGGTAATTCCCCTCTGTGATCCATGGCACACACTGTAGTGGTCTGGAATTCCAGTTTCCAGCAAGGAAAAATGTTCCTGCCCCTTTAAGGCAAAGCTCTGACGGGGCTGAAACCCAAGTGCAGCAAGATCTTACACTGACATTCCACAAGCAGCCTTCCTAACTTAATCAAGGGTTGTTTTAGCACCTGAGAAAAAAATCAGGGGAAGGTCTTTGGCTGGGAGCTGTCACAGGTAAGGATAGACACGAGGAAACAAACTGAGCAGGCAAAGACAGGCAGAAGAGAAAGGAGGACAAAAACAGCACTAAGCTGAGAAAGTGGCACTCTGAAAACCAAAGTGGAACTTGCTGAAAAGGAATGGGACAGAAATAAAGAACTTGGAAACTTTGATTTACTATCCGAATACAATTTCCTCCCTTGATCGCAAATGTCTTTGGAGGGCTGCTGAACAGCTCTCCTTAACTGCTCTCCCTAAGGAAAATCTCCCTTTTTACCTATCCTTGGCAGTGCTCTTTTCATGGCATTCTGCCCTTTCCGGATGGTGAGGCAGTGTGTCTTCAGAGAGTTTGCTGGTGACACAAAACTGGGAGGTGTGGCTGACACACCAGAGGCTCGTGCTGCCATCCTGAGGTGATGCCTTAAATGGCTACCTGGAAACAGAGACTAGACAGGAATAAAGGAATAAAGGAGATATTTATTTGAAAGGCCTTCAGAGGTACACTCTGGGCTCCAGAGGGTCCTGCCTCAGTGGATCCTAAAATGGATGACAGGTCAGGAGTTCTTCAGACTTTTATATCAGCATAAATTTGCCAACCAGAACCCAGCCAATGATGCAACCTGTCTAGGCTTGCCCCCTCTCTCTAAGATGATGGTTAACAGTTTTTTGGCCTAGGACAGTCTGGGTGTCCTTGGAGAGCGAGCTGGAGAGGCTTTGTTATGTCTGCCTGAGCATGAGAGAACAGCACTTAACAAGCTACAGGAAACTTCAGAGTTACACTAGCAGTACAGGATTTGAAAAATATAAAAGTTAAAACCTAAGGCATCGGAGGGACGTGGACAGGATGGAGAAATGGGCTGACAGGAACCTGGCAAAGTTCTACATGACAAAGTGCCAAGTGCTGCACCCAGGCAGGAACAACTCCAGGCAGTGGCACATGCTGGGAGCAGATGGCTGCAAAGGAGTTTGATGGAAACCACCTGGGGCTCTTGGTCAACAGCAAATTTAATACGAGCCAACAACATCTCCTTCCAGCAAAGAAGGCTAAGGACAGTCTGGACTGTATTAGGAGGACTGTCACCAGCAGGCCCAGGGAAGGAATCCTTTTCCTCTCCTCAGCAATGGTGAGGCCACACATGAAGTGCTGTGTCTCCAGGGGAGAGAGGCCAGTGAAAGGTCATGAGGGTAATTAATGGACTGGAGCATCTCTCAGATGAAGAAAGGCTGGAGAGGCTGCATGGACACCATGGCAGTCTTAGGAAAGAGGAGGACTGGAGTCTGGCTTGCTTCCCTCACCTATTTCCATTGCAGCTGGAAGGTCCTCACACCTGTTACTGGGGTTCAAAACCTATGTCCAGGGCAGGGCAAGGGGAAAAGGATAAAGAAGAGCAGAGGTTGACCATGGCTGTCCATCTGAGAAGTTCAAGTGCTCTCTGAACAGCTGAGATGTGTGGTGTTTGGCACTAGGTCAAAATCAAACAATGTATTTATCCCTCATCCTTGAAGCAATAATATTCTGCTTTCCTGATAAAAAAGCTTGAATCAGACCCTTTTCACTCATCTTAGTCCATGTTGCTCCTCCCCTAGAGGAACTGCCAAACTCAGGTTGCTCTTATATCCTCCCCCCATCTGGTTACCACTTACAATTGCAGTGTAATTCCCCTCACAGGGGAATATAAAATATCAGGAGTAGTAAGCCACTGCCCAGGCCTCTCTCCAGCCACTCCTCAAAAGGCTACCTTTCCCTGCAAGAAGTGAAGAAACTGAGAATCCAGCTCAAGGACTAATTGACTGAGGAGAAGATATTTCCTTTAATGATATGGAATTTCAGGAACATTTAAACCTGGTGCCATAAACACATAAAGTGTACTCTAAACTGAAATGACTTTCACATTTCACATAGTAAAAGCAAAAAGATTCATATACACACAAAAATGTGTAGATTAAAGTAACCCTAGGGCAGCAATTATGCTCTTTGAAGCATATCTAACTGATCAGCTGAAATTCTTATCTGTAGCAAACACTGGTGCCAATCTGGATGCCTTGTTACAATTATATATAATAACTGTCACAGTAATGAAGGGCAGTTAAGATAGACACACCAGCCGAGTTGCTGGAGTGTATGACTCATTATGTTGTGACTAGAGAACCCTGTGAACATCTTGTATTAATTTTAGTAATTTAGAATTTCTCCACATAAAAAACCTAATTTTTTGAGGCCTGATATAGTCTAATGACCATTTCAGTAATTTCTGGATTTGCTTAAAAGGCTTATTCAGCTCCTCTGTATTTCAAAGGCTACATGTGTTCAATTGAATGTGAACCCAAGAGCAAGACCTTCAGAAAAAATTGTGACTTTGATGTGTAAGTGAAACAAAATTCTACCCACTCAAATTATGTCTCACTCACACCTCCTTTAATGTACTCAGAATTAGGTCCTCTGTCCTTTAAAGTTAATATAAGAAAGTGAAATAAGTCAGCCTCTGGAAAAAAAAAATTGAAATAAATAAGGCTGTAGTTTAAATTTAACCTTCTCATCAGTAACAGCTTCCTGACTGGATTTCTGTGTGCTCACCTGGGCATGCAATGTATGCATAGCCAGGCATAATTTGCCCTTGAGTGAATGCAACAGCCTAAAATTCACAGTCCTCAATGACAGTATGTCTTGCCTGCCACTCCTGGGCGATTGTTTAGAGTCAGGTTTTAGCTTGCTTTGATTTACACATCAGAAGACTGTGCAGTACTGATGATTCTGGTTTTGTCCCCTGTTGCCCCATGAAATTCCCATCTCTGGTGAAACTTACCAAAACTGGATCCAAGGTTTGGGACAAGACTGTTTGCTTCCTCACCCTAATGAAGAACATGTCCTTAAAACTGTCCTGTTGTTAGATAACTGCAACAGTCTAATCTCAAAAGATAAAAGATAGTCTTAATTATTCCAGCACCATTTTATATGTCCGTTGATATTTGTGACTTCCACATGGGAACAAATTTGATAAATAATCTCTGGGAGACTTGAGCATTTCCGGAATACCATCTGGGAAGGATGTAGAATAACCCTGGGCATTTGATATAGCACTGGAAATTTATATGGAGGCAACTGAATCTTATACACAGACTAATAGGGTTACATCGCCTGTAGTATGTGTTTCACAATGCAGAAGAAATTTTATCCAGCATTTCTGAGCAACATGGGTAGAATTCCTCTTCTGCTAGAGGGGTTTCAAACTCATTTCTCACATGCCTTAAGCATTGGAATACATCAAGGTCTTAGCATGATGTATGCCTGAATTACCCAGCCAAAGTTACTGCATTTTATTTTATTGGCCAGGGACAGATTGTTGGCATATGCTGCTGTACACCCAGTGCAATGTCTCTCAGTAGCAGACACCTCATTACAGTCAAGTCTTCCATGTCTCCTTGGAGTCTGGCCATCTGCTGGAGCAAGTTCTCTGTGACCTGCACCTTCTTCAAAAAACCCACATTGGCTGGAGTGTGGGATTAGTGTAAAGGTCACCTGAAGAACAAAAGAAATGGGAAGGCAATTTACATTCTCTGATCTAACAGCAATTTCATATAAAATACTTGAAATCCCCTGGAAGAGGAGAATGGAACAATCATGAATAAGAATAAAAGCCTCACTGCTAGGTTAGCAAAGTCAGATGGGCAGGTGATATAGTGCATGTTCAAACCCCTGACGGAGAAGTTGGTCAGGAATTCTTGAATATCTGTGTGGGAGTGAATATCTTAATTTCTGGGCTGAAGAATATCCTTTTGTGGAGTCTCACCATTTTGGTTTTGCCCTAAGAGTGACGGGGAGGGAGCACAGATATGTGTAAAACTCTCAGTGAGAGGTGATTTAGGAAGTTACTGCCTTATAAGCCATACAGCAACAGTGGGAGTGACCTAAACCTGTGCTATTGTATCACACATGATAAACTACCAAGCATCCCATGAATGCACTGAATGGTGTATCTCACCTAATATATCTTTTCACACTTTTGGATTTGGGGTGATTTCAGCTTTTCAGGTCATGGCTGAACACAATGCTGAGATTCCCAGTTTTGCATTTAACACTAAAAACGTAAGTGAGGCACATCTCTGCTCCCTTACTAATTTTACTTTGTGACCTGTGCAGAGGTGTCTTTGTGCTCTGCCCCCTTTTTATGTGTTGTCTGATGCCATTGAACTACTGAAAAAAATGAAACCAAGCTGAAGTTACCATTAACTAGGGATAATCAAACTTAAGGTCTATGACCTCTTCTGTTTCATTCCTTTTTGAGGATGGTTAATATGAACATGTAAAATTTAAATTTTCTTTGGTTGATTTTTAATGAAATCCATCACTTTCAGTCTGTGGAGAGGCAGCCATTTTAGTGAGTTTACTCTATGGTATATGGCCATACAGAAGAATTGTCACAGATTTACAGATGTTGTCTACCATTCCGAAGTCTGAGGGAGTCTTCTCTTATACACAGACTGAAACAAGATCCTTTTGGTGTTTGAGCAAAATAAAATGTGACAAAGTAAAGAATTCAGTTGTCAGGGGGGTCCTTTAGTGGGATATATTCTTGGCCTTTGATTTCAATCAATTCAGTGAACACTTTTTGTTCTGTAGATATAGTCTTCATCAGTCAAAACCTCTATTTTTACAAGAACTCATAAGTATGAATTATTGAATAGCTTTTGGAAACCTAAATCTAAAAAATCCTTCAAAGAGCTATCTTCAATATGTATCTGAACATATAAAAAGTCTCCTAGAAATGCTTTGTCTGTCCAGGGTCAAGAGACTTGACCCCAAATCCATTGAAGTCAGTAAGACTCCCTCCAACAACCTCATTAGAGCATTTTAACTCTAACTTTGCATGGAAATAAACGTGTACTCTGGTCTTGAGTGAAGGAACCACTGATTTACAGGGCCAGGAAAAAATTAGATGCAGATCTCCCTTGTTTAAGCACTTACTGGCAGGCAGTCTTGGACAGGACAATTGTCATGTTATTTTGCAATTAATTACTTATAGTCAGAGTTCATGTCACTGTGGTTTCAGCTCCATTCAAAGAATTTTTTATAGACATCCAATTAGTTGTAATACTTACCTTAGAAAAAGCAGCTGCATTTGCAGGGTATTTCTGAAGAGATTTTTACAAAATGTACCTGATAAATGTGAAAATAAACCTAAACCACCAGCTCATCTTCTTTAAGCAGAACGACTTGTGCAGATCAGTATACTAAAAACATGTTTGAGCTTCCAGTGTAAGCCACCTATTTTAAAATCTCATATTGAAAGGGAAGGTTACATTGTTTGTGTATATACATCGCATCACATCACACATGAATTGTAAATCTATTCAAAGTAATGTGATTTAGACATATGTGAGGAGTATAATATGCTCGTGGTTGTGGAAAGAAGAGCATGTAATGAGAGGTTAGGATGATCATCTCACGTTTCAGTTGTGTAAAACATTCTGAAATGTCACTGATGAATATTTCTTCTCAGATACTGTGCCATGAATACCCCAGAAGAGATCTCAAAACCAAATTGTGGTATGTTTATGTCAGCTCTTGTGTGTATTCCTGTCATCTGAGCTTACACAGCACTTCCAAACCTTTCTTCACTCTTGCACAGGACTTAAATAAGTTGTTAGGCACTGCTTAAGTACACAACAGACAGGCCTCTTTCCCAAACCATCTGTCTAATGTGTGGCCTACATCCATCTCTTTTAACTTAGGCTTCTCTATCCACTTTGGAAAGACTATCACAATAGAAGACAAGGAATGGTTGTCACATACAAAGACCCAAATTCCAGCCACTTTCCAGCAAATCAGCAACTCTCTTATTATGGGATGAGCACTGAATGATGGCAAGCAGGTACAGGCTTCTCCTGAGAATGTGGGTATGCTGCCACAGGGCTGTTGCCTGCCTAACATGCCACTTCAGTGGTTTTCTTCAGCTCTATGTATTTTATTCATTTAAATGTGGAATGAAACGAATGCAGAGATTTCTTTTTCTTTTTTTTTTCCCATTAAATTAAGCTATTCATTTTTGTCCAGATCTAGAGGAAGGCAAGAAAAAGCTGATTTGAAAATCTAGTGCCCTTGAGAAAGGAGATGAATAGGCATGTTACTGGTTTGGACAGATAGGGAAAGGATGGATTTCAGGGGGTGGAAAAGAGGCAAGAGATGACAAATGACAGGGAAGTAAAAAACCTTTGCAGCAATTTTTTTATGCCAGCGAAGAACAAAAGTAGTCAGTGGCGTTTTGCACAGCACAAATCTGTGAGAGATAAGGTCAGCAATAACATTGTGTGGCTACAGAAGTTAAATATCAATATATTTTCTCCCTCAGTTCTAGCATAACTTGAGCACAGTCCCCAGAGAAAAATCCCTTCATTTGACTTGTGAATAAGGTTTTTGTCCTGAGGATTTGAGTACAGCTTAAATGAAGGATTTGAAAAAATGCAAACCATGAAGTGAATTGCAAAAAAAAGAAGAAACAAATGAAATCTTACTCTTCTCATGCCAAAGAGCAAGGCCTGTGTCTGCCACCGGTTTCCCAAGCAGTGTTGTGAGTGCACAATTCTGCCCTGTGAGGAATCTTATGGGAATCAGTAACTCCTGCACAAGCAGAAGCATGCACAGCAAATGTAAAGCCCTGAAGTATTTTCTGTAAACTAAGTTTCTGATATGGAGAATCTGAAACAGCATCCAAAGTAAAATATAGCTATAGTACTGAAACTGATGTCCATCTTCCATTTTGAAATGTCAATACAAAATGAATCTAAATTCAAACTAAGATTTAAAAAAAAAATCAAGGAAAAAAGGAAAAGTGTTTAATGACATTTTGCATTTGGTGATGCAAACTAAAGCACAAAGCACAGAGCAAGTTAACACAGATGGCAATTTTCTAGATTACAATATCATCATTATAGCAGTTTTGACCCAATATTGGGTCTTTTTCTTTAAAATGCAGCTTTAAATACCACTTAAGGAGACGAAAAGGCATCTGGTCATCTCATTTCATTAGGTTAGGACAAAAGAACCTAAAAGTGAAAAGGACAAGTAGCAAATCATATATTGCAGATGAAGCAGAGATGGCTAGAAGGGAAGAGATAGGCATGACGTCACTGATTTCTACAGTCATAGTTTGGACTTTGAAATGCTCATTTATGGGATTTTGTGCCAACTCCACAAAACAGCACCTCACTTGCCTGTGTCTTCTCCAAATATGTGCAACTAACAAAAAAAGAAACAACTAAATCAACACTTTGAGGAGAATGACTTGACTGAACCACAAGTGTGGCAGGGGAGGCTGCAGAGAACTCTGCCTGTCAGAGCAAAGCTCTACATCTCTGCTCCCCGCAAATGCCTTTCTTGGGGGGCATTCTTCTATAATTATTTTTAAAATTCTTTTTCTTTCCACGCTAAGTCCCCTTTTCCATTTGAGTGTCTGGCAGCACAGTGGCATTCATTATCCATGTGCTCATGAGGCACTTGTGAGTGAACAGCAGGCCTTTCTGCAGTTACAAAGTGTTGTTTCATCCAGCAATTCATAGCAATTTATACCATAAACACACAACTTTGTTCTGCTCTCTGTTCCTCTTCTGTCTCCCAGAAGGTCTCCAGCCAGCTGGTGGGGAATAGAAAAGCTACCAGTAACTAAGTGGCAGAAGAGCCAAAGCAAAGGTTTTGCAAATGCCCTGGAGGATGACACATACTCATGCAGATATTACCTGTAGAGACACCACTAGATGAAGAGGGATTACAGTAGAGAAAAAGGAAAGATAAATTTCATTTTGCAACCAGCTGTATGATTGCCAGTAGCACTCTCTGTCTCTGAAAAAAATATTGGAAGTAGGATTCAGTTGTCCATGTATGTGTTTGAGAAACCCCAGAGAGCCCCAGGTGAGCTATGCCTGCCCTTCTAGGGAAGAGTGGGTCTTCCTAGGTCCTGTGACAAACCTGCCAGCCCAAGCAGGTGTCTCAGACATCTCACATGGCACCAGGTCTTGTTTGTCTCTTGACTCCTCTCATGGTCCACATCCAGCAATCAATACACCTGCCTGATCTAGATATCCAAAGCCACCAGAGATGTGCCAGGGTATCACAGGAAGGTAGGTATGAGAGTAATGGAGACTCACACAGAAAGGATTGATCATCTATGGACCCTCTGTTCAGACTGGCCTTTTCCCTTGCTTTACCAAAGACATACTGAGTCTGTGCCTTTTGGGTGCAGTTGGCCACAAGGACTACAAATTTAGCCCATAGTATCTTGTGTGTTGTTCCTAAGCTCAATTCAGGGAAAAACCAAGGACTGTGGGCAGACAAAGTGTCCTGCTGGAAGCTCATATCTGTTTCCAGTTTTCCTTCAGGCTTATCCTTCTGTTACAGGAAGCTTATTCCTCATTTGCCATACAGACGCTTGTGGAGGAGAAGGAACAGAAATCTGGGGACTGGAAAAATTTAAGACATGGCTTATCTATGTCTTACAGTGTCTCATATACAAAGGGGTGTTTTGGAAGGAACTCCAGATTTTCCCTTATGCACAAAAGAACAGATTAAATTATTCCAAAGAAGACATATTAGCAGTGAAGGAAGAAAGTCCCCTGGCAAAACTGCATTTGTTGTGCATTTGTTTTTGTTTTTAGAAAGCTATGACTTTTTATTAGATAGTAATACACTCTTCCTTACAACAGTCTTACTAGAGAACACTTCAAGCAAATGACCAACCGTGAGCATGAGAAATATTTCACGATGCATGGCATGTTTGGCATAGTGAACTACCTCTCTTCTGGCAAATTAAGCAGAGAACAGGAAGATTCCTGGGTTGTGCAAGTCTCTATTAGCAAAATTATTGCACTTGTACATTGCTGGCTCATGGTCAGCCTGACCTCCACCAGGACCCCAGGGCCCTTCTCTGGAAAGCTGCACTGCAGCTGATCAGCCCCCAGCATGTACTGGTGCTGGGGTATTTTTTGCCATTTCCATTTGTTGAACTTTGGGAGATTCCTCACTAACCAGCATTCCACCCTGTCAAGGCTGAATCTGCTGCAATGGTCACTCCTCTCAGTTTTGCATCATCTGCAAACTTCATGAGATGCACTCTATCCCTTCGTCTGTCCCTTCTTCCAGGTCATTAATGAAGTTATTAAACAATATTTATCCCAATGTTGACCCCTGAGAAGCACCAATAGTGACTGATCACTGCTCGGACTTGTTTCTGCTGATCACAAACCCCTGAGCTCATCAGCTCAGACAGTGTTCAGTTCACCTCACTTATCTGTGTATCTAGTCTCTACTTCATAAATTTGTACCATAAGAATGGTACAGTAAACAGTGTTAAAAGCCTTGCTAAAATCAAGATAAACAACATCCACTGTTCTCTTGTCCATCTAACTAGTCAGGTTGTCAGAGAAGTCTACCAGGTTGATCAGGAGGATTTTGTGTTGATAAATGATAAGTAGCTACTACCTTCTGGACATTCCTATTTTTGGAAATAGTTTCAGAGTTTACCTACAGTTGCAATTGTTGCAGAATGAAGTTGTTCTGTATCTTGCAATGCTGCCTAAAAGAAGAGGATCAGTGAAATAAGGTTCAGAAACCCATTTTGGTCAATAGCATCACAACTACTGAGGAGTTTTTGGCATTCAAGAACAGGCTGTTTATCAACTCCTTGACTGAGCAAAGCCAATCCTCAGCACTTGTGACAGTATTATATGCTTTCTGTTGTAAAACAGTCAAGTGGAGCCTGAAAACTAGGTAGAAAACTCACAGGAGTGGGTGCTTCTGAGTTTCCTTGTGTGCAGTGAGATATACCAGCAGTCAGAGTACCTTTAATCTGCCAGCTTGTGGAAGCCAAGCCAAGCAGTGAGGTAGTGGTTAGTGCTCCACAGCCAAGGCAACACAGGCAGCAAACACGAGGAATGCAGCAGTGCTTGCTAGGCAGGCTCCTTGCTATGCACAGGAAGAGTGGACACACTCCAGAGTGCCCTCTCTCTTCTATAGCTGACTCTGAATAAACTTTTAATTATATGGATGCCCAGTTTCCTCATATTAAGTGTGGTGCAGACTGCAGGAAGGCAGACATGCCTTCAGCTGAGGAGGGTCTGATTTTCAATGTTTAAATGGGCATGACTAAAGAGTGTGAGCTGGGCCTTGAGTGGGTAACACAGGAACAAGGATACACAGGCTTTCCTACCGCTGAGTTTATGTTTGATCAGAGGAACGGCACTGATGATTTAATCCATCATGTCAAAAGCCTTCAGAGTCAATACAGAAAGAATAGTAATTTAAATCTGTCACTGACAACTGCCCATTTTCAGCTTTAGCCAACAGTGCAGCTCAGAAAAGAAGAAATGGAAGCTATATTGCCATGAAACAAGATGTCATCTGTAAATTTCTGGTAACCACCTGCCTCTCACTAGAAACGGCTAATATTTGTTTGCAGACACGTGTTCACCACTCTAGTGACTTATGTAGATATAATTTCATCACTTTCTTTAATGGCAAGTGGCTTTATTTTCCTTGCCATGATAATATTATTAGCGTTTATTCATTAACAGAAAAACAAAATGGACTAGCTTAGGAGAGCTTCTAGGTCTAATAGGCTTGAGTTTGCTGACCCAAGAGTCTGTAGCAACCTGCCACTATCACAGGGTAAAAGCTGAACTGTTGACTAATATATGTCTGTTCAGCAGTCAGCTCTGTAACTACAAGGATTGCAGCCACACCTAATAATTAGCTAGATAAAGTCAGTTAAAACCATCAGTGCTGCTATTTAGACACCAGCATGGTCCAACTGCCCAAGTGTGTGCTTGGGATGTGCACAGTATTTCCCACATCACTGCAGCTTCCTGGCTACCACCACTCCAGGACACTAACTCTGATGTGACCACCTGCAGTCGCAGCAGAGGTGAGAGCAGAGCCTGGCACATCCATTTGCCAGCCTCATGCTCAGCAAGGGTTTAACACTAGCACCCCATAAAGCATTTGAATACAGTGGTAAATGTTTGTGAAAACAGTAAAGACCCTTGTCTCAAAACTTTCTTAACACAGAAATCGATCAAGAATTGTTGCCAAGCAGTGTTGGCAGCCACAGAACCTACCTTGTGGTCTGGGTGCTGTGATGGTCTCTCCAAGACCTCTGTTCCCACATGTGTAAAGGAGGAATGGAATTTACTGCCACAAAACAGCTTTTGTGCAACTTAATTCCCTTGAGAGCTGTGAGCTCTAGAGGTGCCTTGTGGAACCACCACAGAAATACAGTTTTATGCAGAGCATCTGAATGAAACAGTCAAGCATGGTGTTGCAGACCAATGTGGGTGGTAAAGGTGCCGCAGCCTTCCCAGAACCATCAGTCCTTAGGTGATGCCACTCGTGGTCGGAGCTGCCCGAGGCCCACAGCGTCCAGCTGCAGACATCCCCTTCAGCTGCAGTGAGCAGAAATGCTGAGCCTTTCTCCAGGAGCAGGCCCCAGCTGATACTGGCGTCGACGATAAAGAGTGGGGAGCAGCCTCTGTACAGGTTTCCACAGTGATGTTTATTGCAGCCAAGCGTGTAAAAGGGCCCAGGAACAAAGGCCGGTGGTGGTGGTGATGAATCCCCCCTGCACAGGGCGTGCAGGGCATTAAGTTGTGGGGTCAGAGAACATCAGGGAACAGTGGGCTGAAGGCCAGACAGCGGTGCACAGGAGGGGCCAGGGTATGGGGGCCAACAGCAATAAGGCAGGGGCGGGAGCTGGGCCTGATGGTGAACCGAGGAACAGAGAAGGTTCCAGAGATAGAGGCGGACCCAGGGAAGGGAGGTGGGGAGGTAACCACCCAAGGGGAGGAGAAGTGGGCTGGCCAACAGGCCAGGGGGAAGGACATTACTGGGTACAGGTAACCATCGTAACTAGAGAAATCGGAAAGGCCTTAAATCTCCTTCAGTGGGGAGTGTTTGATAAACAATCCTCGTCCCTCCAAGAGGCATTGCTGTCCCTTTGGGCCTGAGGCTTGCAGACCTCCGCAGTGTGGAGATATTATCTGTTTCCAGTCTGAATGCGAAGAAACAAAGGCTGTTGACCAACAGGAAATAATGATTTAGCAGCAGGTAGCACTGTCAAAAATTTGTGTAATGAAACCAGTAGTATGGTACCCAAATTTATAGAGAACTAAATCATGGTAGAAAATAAACCGCTTACTGGCTATGTCATTACTTTAAGAGCGCATTTTTACAGATGCATTCTTTTCGTTATGCTGCCCAAAATTATTTTCCTGCAGAGAAGATTTGTAAGGAGCGGGGCTTACTTTCATGCCTTTTCTACTTTTGTGATTCATAACACAGTTTAAGCAGTGTTTTCTTTCAGAGTTTCCTCTGCCCCAAGCAACAAAGGCAGGCATGCAGGGCATGTTCAGGACTATTAATTCTGGGTGCCAAAGTGAAGTGGTGCAACATTTACAGGGCATATATTTATATTTGGCAAAATATTTTAGACAGTGTGCATTAAGCATCCTTTTTACCCTACTATCCTTCAAAGCAAGAAAGAGCTTTAGAAAATAAGTTATAAACCCTAGATGCAAGCTCAGGAACATGTTATCTCTCTTGCCTTCTGCAGATGACTCAAGGATGTCCCTGTCAAGTAAAAATCTTGATCATGGAATCCTCTTGAGAGGAGAAACACAAACTGAGCACATATTAACCAGACACATTTCGTGTTACAGAAATAGAAACAAAGATGTTTTCAGTATGAATGTGTGTGAGTTCTCGCCACATTCTGTGTTCTCAGTCTTGTCCATATGAAGCTTTTCGTTTTTCAGATTGATTGTTTCTGAAAACAGAGCTTTAACAGGGCTTTAAAGTATGTCCTCAGTCTGCACATGGCGTCTGTAATACAGCTGTAAAGGTAGAGAGCATAAGATGGACTAGACAAGTACTGAAAACAGAAAAAGGAGCACATTTTTATGTCACGATCTAGAAACACCTTCCAACCTCTATGGACACCTAGTTCCGTAGTCATGGAGTAAATTGTTCCAACTGTACTGAAATCTGGAACAAATTTCATACAGTGGTTCACGAATTATTTATGGATCAAACTTACCTTATGATGACAACATAAACTGACCAAAAATAGTTTCAACTTCCATTGTGAGAATATAACAAAACTCTGCAGAGATGCACATGTTACCCCGTGAAAATATCCCTAACACAGTCCTGGAGATGGAGTGAAACATGCACGTATCAGTACTGTGTGTACATAAAGATTGCTGGCTATAAGAAGTATTTTAGTTCCTCTAGGACTGACTAGACTTACATGCAAGATGTCATATGCTACTACGGCAGGATGTGCTCTAAAACTCGCGAGCCTCACTAGGTCCTTAAAGGTAATGCACAGAGCAAAGCGAGCACACAAACACAAGGTGGTGCTGCTGGGCTGACACAGTGAATGTCCGGCTACTCCACTCACAGACCATTTTGTGAGAGAAAATCCCACCCTGGGAAATCTTTCTTTGATTTTCCACTTTCTGAATGCTCCACCTTTCACATGTCAGCTGGCCAGGAAATAGTGGTCTTGTTTCACAGAGATGGTGCAAGTCTGGCTTTTGTCTTTGGTTTTTCAGTATTTTTAGCATTATTTTCAGCATTATTTTCAATCAGGTCCTACACACCTGTTTCAGTGGACTACAAATACCACACAGATCTTTCATGAAAATCTCAGGCAGAATGACATAAACTAAAATTCCAAAGTGTCTGTGTGAATGTCACAGGATGGAGGATGCCTATCAAAGGTCCAAATAACTTTTTTCTTAAATAGCTGAGGTGTAAATTCCTAAGCCATCTCGATACCTTTGCAAATGTTATGCACTCTCTAATTTAACTTAATGGGATCAAAACAGAAGACACCTTAAACCACTTTATCTCTTGAGGATGGAATTCACACCTGTGTTTTTAATAAGCAGTATAAGCAGTTACATAATACACACTGAGATTTAAATACAATAAAAGACCAAGCAAGCAAATTTATTTGATACAAAAGTATTAATGCAAGCAAATATGGAAATGTAAAGTCTCACATTGCAAAAATTTATGAAAGTCTTGTATATTTGGGTATGCTGAGATCTTTAAGTAGTGTCGTTTCATGCCAACTGAATTACTTGCCATATATTTTCAGATGGTCAGGGTTAAGTTCTGTAATTTTATGCTGATGTGAACTGCAATAATTTTGGAGCTTCTTGAGGCTTATGCCAGAAATACAGAGAAGATAGCCAAATTTTTTTGTTAGCCATTAAAAATTAAAAGAAAGCATGAATTAGAATAGCAATGAACATGTGTAGAATGGCTCCTTATCTGAAAGAGAATTCTCAGCAAAATTTGAAGCAAAGGGAATTTTGAAATACGAATTATGTCCTCTAAAGTATAAGTTTTCCTATATGATTTTCTCTGGACTGACTTTACTGGGTCTATTGCTGAGTAGTCAGTCTGCCCAGAGAAATCTTTAGGTCTCTTAAGGATAGTTAGTGTTTCAATAATCACAAAGTAATTAAGGCTTGCGTAACCATTAGATGGATGCAGGTTACTTATTGTTCTTTGAAGACACAAAAGTTGCTGTCCTTACAGGACGGTTGCATACACTGGCAAAACTAAATAGGCATCGCTTTGCTAAAAAAAAAGCTCTGTGCTGTCTGTCATCAGGTCAACACAACTTGTTTGAAAATTTAGTCACAAGAGCTCTCTTCCTTAATTAGCACAGTGTGGCAGGGCAGGACACGCTGTGACTGTGAAGAGAGCCTCTCCTCTTTCTAAGGAGTTTAACATGAGTGATCAATTTGTGATCACAGTAGTGGTGGCATAAAAATCTGCAATAAGTTTTCAGTGTCACCAGGATTCATTAGGTAAACCACTGTTCTTATTTCTAACTCATATTCCTGATGATGAGTTTAAAATCTGGATCCTAGCAACTGTATTTCGAATTTTGGCTGGCTGATTACTCAAAATATATTTCTCTACTTAACTGTTTCTCCCCAAAACCAGACTCTCCCTGTGACAATTGTCACTTTATTGTATAATTAGAAAGACAAAGAATCCTGCTGCTTTATTTAAGCAGCCGTTTCTCTTACTTTGTGAACTATGTTTATATATTACAGAGATATTCCCTAGTAATTTGCTTCTCTGAATAGTATCTGCCTTTTAATTTTTTGTGCTTCAACACCATGTGGGTTTTTTAATGTTGTGTTGAGTGCTAAGTTCTCTGTTGATTCTCATTCTGAAATATTGGCACCTTCTTTTTATTTTTAAAGCAAAGAAATAGCAACAATTAAAATTTCCTCTTTATTTTCCCCAGCCTGTGCATTTTTCCGCTGTCATTGGGCTTTTTACTATGATTCCTACAGTAAATTCCCGTTGTAAATCCAAACATGTACTTTAGATGGAGCTTTAAGGTTTTTCCAAGAAGAAATCCATTCACTAAGCTGCAGAGATGCCCCAGTGATAGGACAAGGAGGAGAAGTCTCACAAAAGACAAGTCGGGGAGTCGAATGATGCCAGGTATGTTGGTGATTTGGATTTGTACTCTTTGCATTTCCCTCTAACAGGGTAGCACAGAAAACACAGACTCGGGAAAATCTTGTCTTTATCCTCTCTGTAGTCCTCAGAAAATAAAGAAAGATTGATTGGAGCTCCCCTTAGAGCAGGGAACCAAAGTATATCCCATAGAAAGGAGAGACAAATTTTCAGCTGGTGTGTTGAAAGAAACCACACAGCCATCACAAAGCAGAAGAATTATAATGTAAAAATTGAAAAAGATTCCTTCAAGCCACAGTCTATGTGAAAGTGAAAGGTCAATGGCAAATTCTAATTAACACAACATTTTAAATGGGATTAGTCCTAGCCATGTGTATCAGCAGCAGATGCAGTCTTACAAAAGGAAAATGGAAATGGGCAAGAGGTTAATTATGTAGGTAGACATCACAGGACCACTTTTAGCAATATCCAGAAAAAAAACTGCTGTAAAAGAGTAAAATTGTCTTATTCATTTTAAAGTGTATTTTTCCAGTTTCTCCCTGTTCAGTTGAAAAATCCAGAGGACTGAGAGCTGCTGTGTTCTGAGAGAGTTACAGCAATCCAGGCTACCATAGCCTGTTTTCCTCTGTCTGTATTTCCCTTCCCTCTCTACCCCCTACCCACGCACACCCATACACACACACTCACACCCCTTTCCATGTAGCTAACAGTCCTGCCCTGTGACATGTAGGAAATAAGGCCACCTAGAAACCAAGAAAACTGTATTTAATCTAGGGAGGTGATTTCATGCCGAGCAGCACTACTGCTGAGCTGATGCTGTGGGCACTCTAGGATGGAGAGCCAGAGCAGCACAGTAGTAAGGGAGGTTTGTATCTTGCTCATCTTTAAGATGTGGCTGAAAATTCTTTGAAAGCCCAGTCTTATCTGGTGTGGAGATACAGACATGAGGATATTAAGCTCTGAATTGAAATGTCTTCCAAAACAAATGAAAACTGAGCAAGACTTTGCTTGCCTTTTATAAGTGTCTTTGCATACACTAGAAAAACTGGATTCAGGCTCATCCTCACCCTCAGGCAGCTCACATCCATATCTCTTATCCTCAAAGGAGCAGATAGTCCAAGGCTGTTTGGTGGTGAGTGCATCTGCCCTCTCTCCTGTTGTATCACACTACAGCTCACCTGGGTAAGAGGGAGGAAGAACATGTCTGTGCTGTAGTGATGCAGGGACTCACTGAAGTCCCTACAGCCACAGCTCGATTAATTGCCTATGAATTTTTATTATCCATAATACTGCACCAGCTCAGAGACCAGAAACCAGTGCTCCAACAGAGCCTTGTGACAGATCAGAGTGTGGCAAGATATTTGTGTTCATGGTTCTGGGCTCTTGCAGCCCAGGTCTCTGTCAGGACACTTGCACTGCTTCTACAGCAGCAGCCCTGACACACCTGTCAGGTGACCTGACTTGTACTTCCAGTTCACACTGAAGTGATCCAAACATATAGCCAAACCTCTGCAGGGAATGCTGCAATCAGCTGTAGTATATATCTTTAGCTTATATCTGTCTACATTATTAATAGACATTTTAATAAATTGCTAGAGCCAGCTGGAGCCAGACCATCAGGTGAACAGGCTGTCTAAAACAGTATCTCATCCCTACCTGCTGCCTTCTGTTGCGGTGCATGTATCTATCTATTTATGTCTGCAACACGCTGGTAACACTAATTAACCCTCCATAAACTATTTATAGGTGTTCCTTTTATATAGAAGTGTCGTCTGAAATGGAAACACAGGTTTATCACCCTCCACTGCCCTCCTGGCGTGCAACAGCCCATGCCTCAAAGTTTACATTGACAGCTGGTCTCTTTTTAAGCACACTGCTTTCTTCCAAGATTATTCAAGTCACTCAGAGGTAAGTTTTCAAACCAGCTCCATGAGGCTGAGAATCAAAGTGATAGTTTCTGTGTGCCATAGGTACATTCATTAAATGTGTCAGTGCATAATGAAATTACGATGTCAGTGAGAGCCCTGCAGTAGGAAAAGGATCTCTGTAAGTCAGCCAGTGCATTATTCTAAAAGCACTTTTATCTGAAAAAACCCTACTCTTCTCAGATTCTGTAATATCATTAATAGTACCTACTGCAGCTTTATTTGCACTTATGCTACTTTTTTTATATCTCACTCTGCAGAAGCAGAAAAAAATACTGCAAATTAGATGTCTCTCTTTCTTACTGGGAAATGTGGTCTCTATTTTATTGTTACCTGTAGAATATATTTTCCTCAGCATCCAAATGAGATGCAAGATCAACTTATTTCTATCTGTTAGATGTGAACACTATGTAGTATCTTACCAATGATTCACTTTAAATCACCCTCATCTTCTGAAATCCTCTTTATTCAGATTACTGCACAAGCATTACAGAAAATACAATAAAGTAATTCTGAAATCCTTCTTTGATCTGCTTTCAAAGCCAGTTTGCAGTAAGTTAGTTCCAAATTGATTTCAGGAGTTAATCATCAAATAGGCAAACAACATCCATCAATACCATGTATTAGAAAAACTTCCCAATCTAATGGTTAGAAAGATTAAGAGTTCAGAAACACTCTCATTTCTTTAGTATTTGACATTATGAATCATAAATCATAATTATAAATAAACTATAAATCCTACTTTTCCACTATAAATAGGAAACTTTGTTACAAGAACATTATGTCAGGCTTTGCACAGTGTTGAGTACACACCAGAAGACTGACAGTTCCCTTGAAAAATGCTGCTTCTGGTTCTGCTTTTTGTTTCTCTTCTGCAGTTCTAATTAGACTAAATCAACTTTTCCTCTTGATGACATGCATAGCTAGAAAGGGTTTTAGCATTACCTACTTAGTTATCCAAAATTCATCTGTGATCATGTAATTTTGTATCAACTTTGAGAGTGCTTCATAGGTGTTTAGATTATGTTTATTTGTGGCAGTGGGTTTTGCTACCCTGTGGTTTTTTAATATACCAGTAGCATCTGCAACTGCAGCATTGTTTGAAAAAAAATGCAACCCACACAATGAAGTATCATCTTCACAACAACAGATTTTGCGATGCAATATAATTTAAGAAAATGAGATGTCGGAGACTCCAGCCACCATTTTACCAGTGAACTCAGAGCTTTAAGCACCAGTTAAGATTTTGGTGTGCATCTGTGAGACTGTTTCTCTGGCTCAATTTTAAATAAGATAAGGGTTTCTCCTTGTACTTGTGGTAGGTGTTCTGTTTTCTGCCTAGCTGATGGACCAAACCTGCTCTTTTTAAAGTATACAGAGTTGTTCCTTCCAAGGGGATGGTCTAGCAAAATGATGTTTGCACTATCATGACAGATATAATACACAGCAGATTATGCAATAAGAGGAGAAATAAAAAAAAATTGTATGTTAGCGTCAAGCCCCAAATGGACTCAGTGGTGCTTCATGTACATCTAGTTCCTCATAAGAAAACCAGGAGGCAGCTCCATCATGACTATACATATTTCAAATTTTTTTGTGTTAATACAGTGTGTTCACTGCAAGTTCTTACACTTGACCTGCCATAGCACTTACACATGGCAGAGCGCAGCAATGCAGTGCCTGGCACTGCCTATTTCAGCACCACAGGGAGTCCTGAGCCCTGCACTGGGTGTCCAAAGTTCACAGAATCAATTATCCCAACCCATGGGAATATCTGGTATCCCACAAGAAGGATTTATCTTAGACACAACTAATGGAATAAATGAGAAAATTGCTTGAAACAAGAAAAGTTGCAGGGACAGATGTGGCTCCCAGGGCTCATGGTCCCACTACATGGACTTGTGGCTTTGCAAGCCACATCTGCACATTATGCAGCCCTGGTCACAAAATACAGCTGAAAGAGATGAAAATGGTACAACACTAACCAAAGATGAGAGGGATGCAGCAGGACCTCTGCAAGATAACATGCAGGATCAGAACCTCATTCTCATCCATAAGCAAGACCAGGGAGCCATGGCTGCAACTTTACAAATGAATAAAATTATCTAAAACTTGGCCTACACAGCTCCTGAGGTCACACCTACACTCTCCAACCTTTCCAAAGACAGGATTGCTACATCCAAAATCTGCATGGATAAGGTCCTTGGAAAACTAACTCCCTGGCCCTGTTGATTTTGTTGACATAGCTCTTGTCCAAGTGAGCAAGCATTCAGGATAAGCTAGGCCAAAATTTACCCTTGCTAATGCCAATCTGCTGCTGTGGAAAAGGTTACCTCTAGTCTGAGTTCTCCTGTGCCAGATCCTGGAGCCTGGCTGCTAAAAGACTCACATGGAAGGTGAGCTTTATAGCCTGTCATTCCTTCAGGGATTAAATTATTAAGACATGCATGTTAAATGCGACTTTTGCATACTAAATATTTATCTCTCCTGGGGCTGAGCCCCAGATCTCACCTTTCCTGAGTGGGCACTCTGACTACACTTACTTTACATCTTGTTAATAAGAGAGAAGAGACAGGACATGGACAATTTTATGCATGAAATATGCATGCTCTAAATAGGGATGTTGAATATAAACACATTATTTTTGAGGCACCTGAGAATGAAAGATTAAGTCACATAAATAAGAGAGGGGGCGTTAGTAAAATTTACTATTGCAATTTGTGTATTACAGTGGTTAATAACCCCTCTTGAGACACAATGAAGTTGTAAATATATTGGCATGACCTCTGAAATATAGCCTCAACATTTCGAGGGATTAATGCATTCTATTATGCATTCTTTTTATATATATGTCACATGTTCCTTTCACATCCTTGTCAGTGCTAACATGTTGGCTAAATACACTCACTTTCTGCTAAGAATGTTCATTCTTACCAATACATTTTTGAAGGCTCAAAAAACCACTTTTTTATGCCCAAAAAACTTATTCCAGATGAAGGAAAAGCCACAAAACTTTAAAAGCAAGAGTCAAGTCTCCAAGAGAGAGCACTGTTTTCTCTTCATGCTGATGATTTAACACAGCCAAGCAGTGCTCAAATAGTTTCAGATGCAGAAAATGCAAAGGTGCAGAACACAGAAAACCAAATGTTTCTTAGTTTCTTAGCACACACACATATGACACATTTGCCAATCTCTAAATTTTATTGCAGTGATTTACAGAACAAGAAGTAACTGTATGTCGTCTTTATAGTTCCCTATCTTTAATATAGATCTCTACTAGAACAGCTTTTCCCAAAGGTAGCTTTCCAGTGGGATGTACAGAGCTTGGATAATAATTTATCTTCTTTTTACTGCATATGCAGCATGGTGTCAGAGCTTATGATGGGATTTGATTTGCAAGGTAATGCCTTGCTGATGAGCAGTAACACCTCACTTGCAGCACAGGCAAGTCACAGGGCTGTGGGCGACTTGCTGCACAGCTGAGAAGGGATTTCCAAATGAAACCTGCCTCCTCGCTGTTCAGTGACAAGGAGAGTCTCTGCTGCTTTTTTTTTGAAAGGGAGAAAGTGTCTTGTCCCACATTTTTCTGGAGAAAGGGGGCATCCTCTCTACTTCCCCCTGTAACAGGAGGTCAGGCTCTGCTGCCTTGGTTATGGTTTGGAGCAGGCTGATAAAAATTTCTTTGTCCTTATGTGTCTTGCTATGGTCTGGGTTTCCTGAAGGAAAAAAAATGGTCAGGCAATGTGCTCATACCTCCTATGTGGGATTCCACACCTCTGTGAATCTGTGCTTCAGGACCCAATAATGGAAAAAAGTTTCAAAATCTACTCTTCCAGGGTACTTAATTGAATGACCATTACTTGACTGACCATAGCCAACAGGACTGGTTTTATTCTCCAGCCTATAAGTGTTCATTCCCTTCACAGTCTGGGGGACTGAAGATCAAGGATCCAATCACAGCCTCATGGAAAACGAGGAATTTTTTACCTCTCACTCCAGTGTGTGCTGTGGGTCCCAAATACTTTTGAGCTATACAAGCTTTCTGCTCTTGTGTTGCAGGCAGTGTTTCTCAGTAAATATTTGGCTGAACTTCCTGAGCCTATGGGCATTCAATAAACACTTTTTTAGAAGTTTCTGCCTTGTCTTTAAACACAGAGTGAGGACCTCAGTTTTTAAAAGAGTAGTACTTCATTGCAAGAACATAAATGACAGCAGCATCACTGCCAACACATGGTGTTTCCAACACACTGCTCCTGCCATGGCTTCTATCTGATGTCCACTGTCTGGCTAATAATGTTAGTCGTTCTCATGTTAATAACAAAATTCCCCCTAACCCTGGAACATTCTTGTATCCTTATTCCAACTACAATCTGGGATACTATCCTTTTCATTTGACTTTTAAAAGCAAAGTGGTTGGGAAGTCCTCCAAGTAAATAATGTGTCATTTCACCTATCAGTTTAGGGACATGATAATATCTGTTAAATTACATTTTTGCTATTATTATTATTGCTATTTTCATCATCATCTCAAAATGGCGGATTCCTTATTGCCCATTTAGATACCCTCCTAATCTGCATTTACCTTAAAAATGAATCAGTAGCAAACTTCACCATTTCTTAACCTGTGACAGGGACTTCATTGAAACAGCTGCTCCTAGCTGCAGAAGTGTTGGATTTCCTGGCATGCATCTAACCTTCATTTCTCAACAGGAAAGTTCATGCTATGCAGAAATCTGTGAGATTTATATTCTATGCTCAATTTATTTAACCAAGTGGATGTTCTAGCACATTTCAAGTAGGAACTGTAGGATATAATGTGAAAATAATATACTTGTTTGTAGTTAGTTGGCATCTTGCAAGGTCCGTAATATCTTCTGATCCAGCCTTTTTGGAATATTACATATAGTACCATTCTTTATGGGCTTTCTGTTGTAACTGAAAATGAAGAGAAGGGATAAGTTTTCTAGTAGAGCCCAGTAAATTTAATTTTAGGTAAATTGTTACCAAGGGAATTACCTAGATGAAATAAGTACATTTGTCTTTTCAAATGTGCTTTCTAACACACATTCAGTATATCTGAGAAGATACAGACAAGATCCACAGAATATATATACGTGATGTAATCTCCATTACTTTAACCAAGGATTGGAAAATTAAATAGGAATCCACTACTTTTATATCTTTCTGGACCTGACTTACAGGCCATGGTAATTTCATAGAATCATAGAGTGATTTGGGTTGGAAAGGATCAGCTTATTCCATCCCCTCTGCCATGGGCAGGAACACTTCCCACTAGTTCAGCTTGCTCAATGCCCCATCCAGCCTGGCCTTGAACACTGCCAGGGATGGGGGATCTACAGCTTCCCTGTGCAACAATTCCATGAGAAGTGGGTAGAGCCAAAGGGAAAATTGTGTCCAGTGTGTACAATGAGACATGTAAGAACATGGGTGTTCTTCCTTTCAGGTTTCTGCAACAGCAAAGGCCCAAGCCTTCCACATTCTCAGTCACCTGCCACAAGCCCATTTTCTACAGCTACTCTTATTTGTTTTCCTCAGAAAGGGCTGTGCCAGTTATTTAGGCATTAGGTGGAGTCTCTTGACAGGAAATGTGGGTACTGGCCCTTATCTTGATAGCTGTGACATTCAGGGCTGTCAGTGACCTGTCGATCATAACAACACTGATGGAATTGAGGTTGTTGTTAGAAACACCTCTTTGGGAAGACTTGACCTTGCAAAGCAAGGTTATGGATCTTGCCTGATTAGCTGATGCCATGCAGAAGACAATTTACTCTGGCACAGTTAATATTGGGACATTGATACAATGATTAAATGCAAATTCTAAGCATGAAAAAGATTTCAGATGTAATTTTTGAGTGACATTCATCTACCATGGTCTCCATGAGCAGTCAGCTAGGTTCATACAGCACTCTTCTGCAATTCTCTGTGAATCAGTGTGCTTAGTCAGCCTGAATAATTAGAAACATCAAGCTTTGTCCAGTTTTTGCCAGGTGAACTCAAAATAGCACTTAGAAGCACATTTCCTTAATTAAAATATTTGCTAGTCAAACACTAAATATTTGCAGGTCTTATCAGACTCCAATATAAATATTAATGAGGTGTAAATTTTGAACACAGAGAATTTCAGAAAGCAGTTGTGACTTTCAAATTACCCAGTGCACTGTCTGATACACAATACTGATGTATTCATCTGCAGACACTCCTCCTGGGTTTGCAAAGTTATTTCTGCATCTTATAAACCTTCAGAGGCTTAGACCATGTGAGCTGATGTTATATACATCTTTCATCTTCTTACTCAGCCTCACCTCAAGCCCATTACTGCAATGCAAGTTTAGTCTGCTGTCTCAAGACTACTTTTCATGATCTGTTCAAAATAAAATGTAAAATCCTGAATCCAAAAATTTCCTAGGAGAATTGGCTTAAAAACACTCAAACACATAAAATCCTGGAGTTCTCTGAAATCATTAATTTTTCAAGTCCCTGAGGCATATTACATCTGTCACCTGTTTTCCTACTGTTTCAAAGATTCAGTATAAAATCTATAACATGGAAATCACATTATAGGAGAAATTACTTTGCTTGATAAGAAAGCCCTTCTGCCTTAATTCTGTTTTGTTTTGTTTATTTTTTCCCAAGACTTGTGGAGAGAAGAGAGCAAACTGCAGTCACAATCTGGTGGATGTTGTCACCTCATCTGATACTTTTTCCACTCACTGAAGGAAATAAAAATGGTTAAAACATGCAAACCTGATTTTGTGTATCAGTAGTCCTGTTTGCCTAAGTGTTTTATTCCAGAGTGCTGTACGATTCACGCTGGTGCTTCGTGGTGTGGTGTAGCTCACGGGTTTGGTCATGAGGCAATTATGTTCCCATTAAATTCCACATTACCACATGCACCATATTTAGATGTTGAGCATCATGTGCCGCTGAAATCATGCTTTGCAGTTTTCTCAAGTGTTGGATAAGTCCAACTTAGATACACATGTTTAATAATGTCTAACATGCACAAATGGAGCTGCAGGGTGACATTGGGCACCCCATGGCAGGCACCCTGCTCTCCCTGCCTAATCCACAGTTTCAGATGTGCCCCCTCTCTGCACTGCCTTCTGGGATTCCCTCCACGTATTGCTTCCTTTACTTTCCATCTCCTTTTGATGGGGAAATCTCTCTGAGCCTCCCTGCCCTCTCAGAGAAATGATTAAATAAATTTCTCAAATGGTCGGCTTGTTTTTGTCTCTAGCCTAAAGAGATTAAAAATCATATTTTTTAGGTAAGATGTCCTAGCAGTCCATTGGCTGGAGACTTCTTTGGGATGTCCATCCCAGTGAGTTACTTACAGTTTGATGCTTGGGCATTTTGTCAAAAAAAAAAAGAAGCATACAAATGGGGATAAACAAATGGAAATTGTTGAGACAAACATTGGGATTAAGTATGAAGAGGTCAAGAACTCTGCTTTATTTCACTTTTTTTAGTACTCTTCCAATAAAAGATTTACATCTGTTTTCAAGAACAAGATAAATCCAATTACTCTTAATATCATATTCTGGCCATAGTCAACTGTTCAACTTTGTGAGAGCAAAAAGGACTTTTCAAGCAACTTAACCTGCCAGATCTCCAACCTCCTAACCTGTAGAAACTTGACAGTGTTATGTATATTATTTTTAAAAACTTAACCACCTAAAAAGTCCAGCTTAAAATTCTGTGGCTCTAAAATTCTTACAAAGCTGAAAAATATAATGATAAAATATAGCATAATTTTTTTTTAAAGAAAATTTCCACTGAATCTTGGTGCCAACACTGAACATCTCAGAAGGATGTGTGAATGTTGTTCCCAGACTCACAAACCACATGCATGTAACGCATTGATTTGAGGTGCAGTAATCTTTGTGTATTTTCCATGCCCAAATCAAATGCATGGTTACTTGTTTTAGTTTATCTTCCAGTGAAAGCTTTACCCTCCAATTACTGTATGTTTTCCCTGAGACGGGAGGCATGGGGTGGTTCGCGGTGTGTTTAGTAACTTCAGATCTGGAAGCTGGAAAAGACAGATTCTTTTTTGGGCAGTGATTCATCCCCAGGTAAATGGCTCGTGCCTCCCAGCAGCACCTGATTGCAAAAGGCTTTTGCAAGTCAGAGGTGATTGTGACAAGTATGTCACTGAGAGGGTATCTTGAGGAACTACCTGCCAAGTGAAAAAAGCATTTGCCTGTATAAAAGTTCCCTCACTGCTGTCTTTGGTGCTCACCCAGGTGTATCTGTGCCTGTGCAGCTTTATTGGGAAGTGATCTTCTTATCTTTTGTATCCGGAATTTTAAGGAGAGATTCACAGGATCATTCATGCTGGGAGGGACTTTGAAGGCTGAGTAGTCTGCTCATAGTGGTGAAGCCTAGATCAGGTTTCTGAGAGGCTTGTCCTGACATGTTCTGACAGTCTCTGTGGGGAAGATCCATGCAAACTATCTGGGTAGTGTCTGGCAACCCTTGTACTGCAAAATGCATCTTCCTACCCAATCAGAATTTCTCTTGCTGCAACCTGTGCTCGCTGCCTCTCGTCCCACCACCAAGCACAGTCTGGCTCAGTCTTGTCTATAATCTCCCATTAGAGGGTCACAGACAGCAGCAAGACCTTCCCACACCCCTTACCCTTCTCTTAGGAAGACACAACAAGCCCATCTCTCCCAGGTGCTCTGATAATCACAGATTCCTGCTGTCCTAAAAACAGAAACCTGCACTGAAATACCTTGGCTGCAGTCAGCAGCTGGGTACAGGGACACACTGTGTCCCCACAGCAGCTGTAATTTCTGCTCAGCACCGTCTTCCTTTAAGCAAGATGTTACTGCAGTCAATGGATGTTTCTCCGGAGGATAAAAGGTGGAAATAATTCATCTGTGCTAAAACCAAGCAACAAACACGATAAAAAGCAGGTATAAACAAAAAAGAAATATCCAGCTGTCATTGGGCATAGTCCAGCTCTGGCTGAGGTCTCTATCAGGTCAGTGCTTCAGGGTAAAGTCTGCAAATGTTTACACCTTAGATGTATATTTCCTGTAATGAAGCATGGCTTGGATTTGCCAGAGTGGGAGGAAGCTTCCCATTCCAGGTGCATCCATAGCCAGCAAATATCAGTATATTTGCTTTTGCACAGGGAAAAGGGATAAAGGAGAGCCCTGGCAACCCCAGGGATACCTTTAGCTTTGCTGCTCAAACACACACACACACACACACACACACACTCTTGTCAGACTTTCTGCCCTATTTTCTTCTGCAGACACAAGGGCAAGGAGTTGAGGCAGTTCAGAACCCAGTAATGACTTCTTGGTGCTTAGGCTGGGTTTATGTTTCTATCTGTAGACACAGATAATGGCTGTTCTGTGCCTCAGCTCTGCCTAGAATCTGAGGCTGCTGGAAAAGGAAAAGAAGGGGTTGGCACAGCTGCCAGTTAAAACAGTGCCTGCTCACGTCAGAAAGGCCAGGCAGAGGAAATGCAGTCATGTCCCTTTTCTTTTGCATCACTAGGAGTTGCTGACTTTAATGTAGAGAAAACTATGTCCATCAGGTTATCTTTATCTTTCTCCATGGGCTGGCAAAGAAGGGCTTTGCCTTCTGATGTACCTGGAAGTAGGAGCCTGCAAGAAGTTTGACATTCAGTACTGTGGAACAGCTATTTTAACAGTGATAGCAGCGAGAACCCCTTAATACTAAAAATCAGACAGGTTAACTCAGGGCTCAGAGCTCCTGAGTAACAAGGGAGAATCACAAAAATCCATCAGCCCACCCATGGTCCGTGTCTGGCAGCTCCCATTGCTCCCAGCAGGGCTGGCTGCCTCTGCCCGTGGCCAGGAGCCTGTGGGCTCTGCAGGGGCTCAGCAGGCTTGGGAGCCCCACGCAACCACTGTCAAGGGGACCAGCTGTCTGGGAGCCAGGACGCTTCCTCTTGAAATTTTAGCAAGGGTTTCACCAGTTTTTCTCTTGAAGATTTGTTTACAGGGCCCTAATCTGAAACAGGAGGCATTGATTTTAGGCACTTTTTTGTTTTGGTTTGGTTTTTTTTCAGTGTCTAGCTCTCTTTTATTCAGGACTGAATTTCTATCAAGTAATGAATAATAGAGTGAGACAATGTGTTTTGCTGTCATTTTTATGAGTGAATTCCATATAGCCAGCAACAGAGTATCTGAATGGTAATGCATCCTTCAAATCTTCAAATCTGATTTTCCACAAATAATCTGTATCACCTCCTTAATCAAACATGTAACATTTTAGTGTCTTATTATAAACTAGAGTGTAAAATGAGCAGAAAGCACCAAGACAGTAATACATTGCCATACATGGCAGGGTATGAAACTACCTTTGATAGCAAATATATCTAATTTCAGCACTCCTGGGCTGCAATGTGCATCTGCATTTTATGCTACAAGGAACAGTGAGGTGAATTGATTTTATAATCAACAAATCAAATTAAATCATCATTAATACAGTGTGTTAACGTGGCCAGAAACAGATGTGTGTCCCATCCAAGTGCAGGAACACCAGTATCTGTTTTCCAGATTTATCTTTCATGCTGGGCAAACATGCAGTCCTGGTCAGTGCAGGTGCTGGACTCACCCTTTGGCACTTCTTGGATATATCTTTTTGTGACCAGTGACACTTCTGTCTATATGGCTGGGCAAAATAATCCTGGCAGTCATCCTCTGTATTGGTTTTGTCCCTCTCTTTCAGGCTATAAAGCAATTTAGTGAGGACTTTTCCAAAGTGTTGTAATAGTGATTTTCAATGAGAACTGTCTAGAAAAGGGCCAAGTTTTTATGTAGCAACCACAAATTATTTTCAAGAATGCTTATGCTTCAAACTCTCCAAGGTGCCCATGGAAATTAGGCATCCAAGGCCCTTAGCACTTCGAAAGTGAGACTTTGATTTCACTCAACTTTGCAAAACTTTAAAACATATTCATTTAAACATATTTTCCTCCATTATCCCAAACTTTAACCTCCAAATGACACCTGGGCACTCCTTGGCACAAGAGATTTGGAAGTTTATTTTTTTCTTTATAGTTTCCAAAAAGGCATCTGATATAATCCTCTTTCTAGTCACATATTTCACTAATTCATCCATTCTCTTCTGCAATGTTTCATGACTGCTGGCTTGAATTTCACTATGTGAAGTCTTGCCTTTGCTGTATTCAGACATAATTTTTTTGACTTGCAGATATCAAGATTTCAGTCAGTGTATCTATTTGACACCTGACCCAATCTCAGCTGGGTTTCCCAGGTGCTATCAATGTTTTCAGCTACTTCTCCATGATCACCAGATTGGAAGAGAAGTAGGACTAAGAGGCATATAAATCTCCACAGTCAGGTTGCTTTGAAGAATCAAGCGTACAACCCACACCTGAGCATTGCCTTTTTGAAATGGGAAAGTTCACATTCAGAGCTGGATCACTGAGAATGACTTGCCTGTATTTCACACCTGGCTTTCATTCAAAGAGATGCTTTGCTATCATTTGCAATAAAGCATTATTATTTGTATAGCCCAAGTGTTTAAAAACACTGCTCATGGAGGAAGCTCTACTGTGATAAATGGTATACAAACAAAGATAGGAAAGAGCTTAGATCTAGCCCAAGGACATGTAACATGGGAGAAGTGATAATATAGAAACGTAGACCATCTGGAGAATACTAAGATAAAATAAGTCAATATTGGTCAGCATATCAGACAATAATCCTGGCACACTGGTGGTCTAAAATACATCAAGTATTTATGAGTAGTTCCAGACACAATACAGAATTAGGTAGGGATTTTTAGGAGAATTCTATGTGACTTGGCACAAAGAGAGAATCCCACAGCTGGAAAGTTGCGTAGGTAAAAGAAAATGTATTGTTTAAAATGTAATAATAATAATAATAACTGAATTAGAGACACTCAGGTATGCAAACCATCTTCTTAATTCTCAGTGAGAGATGACAGACAAGTGCAGTAGGCCAGAAGGGACTTCAATTGTGGGCAAAAATGCTGTTCTCTGTGTCTGAGAAAAAGCTGCAGGAAATGGGGCATGGCCCCCTCAACAGCAGCTGTGATTTGGTTCTGGCTCTTGCCCAGGTCCTGCCTAAGCCTGGCAGCCTTGACCACATGCCTTATCTCATGTCTCGACTCCCAGCCCAAGGCCTCAGCCCTGCCTCGGTCCTCTGCACCTTGGCAGATAACAGTGGTGGGACAGCAAGGTCAAAATATGGGGTAGAGTCATTTTTGCAACCGCATTTCTGCGTGCACAGACAGAGCAAGGATGGGATGTAAGTGCAGACAGAGCATCCTGCAGAGGTGGGGAAAGGAGAGCAGCTGCAGGCACGTGGGTGGGCACCAGCAGCCAAGTGCAGGTGGTTTGCAACAGTGCTGAAATAAAGCTGGAAGTAAGAACCTCAGGTGAGATTTGGGTAAGCCAAATCTCACCTGAGGTTCTTACTCCCAGCTTTATTTCAAGTTAGCAAGTAACAGAAGTATCTCCTGGCAATAGAATAACTGAGCAAGAAATTGTGGAGGAGGACTTAGGAGGAAGGGGACAGAGGCTGGATTTAGCCACATTGAGCAAGAGCTAATAATTGAACCTTCAAAGGATTGGAGGGACAAACACTGGAGATGTTCTTTAGGCATGTGAAGGCAAGCTTAAAGTTGAGGTTTGGTGATCAGACTATCAGTAAGCTACGAAACATGATCTATATCCTGGAAAAGTTCTTCAAAAATTAATTATATCTCTTCACTAGAAATCAAATAATTCCATTATTCCCTAGAAGTAAATTATCTTGCTGGAATTAATTTTCTATATTGACTGTTCTTTCTTCTGAGAATAGAAATACATGTATTTAAGCAGGTTGTATTTCAATGAAAATGTATTACCTACATCAAAATGAAGTTCTATACTCATGTCCTGCTGTTACCAATTTCTGTCTCAACAGTTGCTCATCTGATCCTCATTTTTTTATTTTCCTAAATTCAGTGAGCAGGGAGCATCGAACGTGTTTGATTGGTAGAATTTTTCTCACTAAAAGAAAGTCAGATTATGCCTTGTTTATTAGACTTTATTTCAAATGAAAAGTGTGGTTTAGTATCCTTAGCCTCAGTAGGCACACTGCTGTGGCTTGCTTTCCTCTGAGTTAGTAGAATTATAAAATCAGAGAACAGGTCAGGCTAGAGGGAGCTTTGGATATCATCTGATTCAGCCTCTTGTGGGAAGGAAGCCTAGATGATATTATCAATTACCCTGTCCAAATGAATCTTGATAACCTCCAGAGACAGTCTCTACCACATCCCTGGGGTAGTTGCTCCAGTCAATGATTGTTTTCATGCAAGAAAAATTCTTATATTGAGGTGAAACCTTCCCCTGAGCAACTTGTACTGTTGCCCCTTCTCTTCTCCATGTGGTTCCTTGTGTACAGAGATCCTCCTTCCTCTTTGTGATCAGTCACCTAAGTATCAGAATTCTGTAGTTGTACTTTATAGGAAAGCAAAGAAAATTAAACTCTTCTTATATTAATCCATTTTGCAAAGAACCAAATTTTGCTTTCTGTGGTAGGAATTTTAATGTTTCACCTAGGTATTTTATGGTAAACAAATTTTCTGGGAAAAAAAGAATGGAAAATCACTGTATGACTCTTGAAAATATTTCGCTTTACATTCTCAAGTGGGTGAATTATGGTTGGTTTCTCTCAAGAAAATATTTTACCTGGACTCATGCAGTTGCTTCAGAAGTAAGCACAGGCATTTTCTTTGAAACATTACCTTCATAATTTTTAAAAATATCTTCTCCAGATTTTTATTTGTTAGTATCTGCCAGAAGACAGATATTCACAGACATTTAATTATATTCTGAATTTCTTGCCTCCTCAAGGGAGTGTAAAGTGAATTCAATCACATTTCTTATACGGACCAGTTGTCATGACACAGGATGGTTTCTGGTCCAGGCATTTATCTAGGATTTTTAGTTTTCTAAGGAGGGGAAAAAAGAGGAAAATATTAACTGCTGATAGAAGATATTCAGATAAGATGATATTCAGATATTTAAATAAGATTATATTCTTGAAATTTCATTATTAACATACAAAAGATGTGTGAAATTGTCATCCTATCCTACTCCCTCTACCTCTCAAAGCACAAAGTAAACAGTATTTTACAAGTAAATATTCAGATAGGGAGATGACAAAATCTATCATCTTAGCTAACAAGCAAGGCCAAAGGGTAAGTCTTCTGTAAGTATTTCACTGTTTAAGCATTGCAGTGACTAGAAGGCACTGCTGAAGGTGCATGCTGGGTCTCACGAGTCACAGTTCCATCCAGTTGTTGTGATATGAAGTGACGCAGATCCTCTAGGTAGGTGCAAAGGACAGTGTTTTATTGCAAAACCCCACCTTTTTAAGTAGTTAGCCAGTTATCTGTTTACATGGTTTTAAAGCACAACAAACATAATTTAACTAACCACTGTACACTACGATGTGCTCTTGCGATGGTCACTTAGCATGTTTTTTTACTTCTAATTTAGCTGTTTCTTTCCCGCAGTCCTTTCCTGCTTGGCCGAAGTAACAGGCCTGAGCCATGATTTTACAAAGGCAGCAAGGCCTTCAAGCAGCATCCAGTCGCCCCCAGCAGCAGTGATGGAGTCTGTTCCAGGAGTTCTTGCCTTACGTTTGTGCATGCTGGCCACAGAGCAAAGGTGTGATGAGTAACAGGGAGGGCACCTGCTGCCACTGCTTGGCTGGGCTGGTTATTATGGAGCAGTGCTGGATACTGCTGGTGCCAACAGGCTGAGACAAACAAGAAACTCATCATTCAGATGAATCAAGCCTGCTCTGCAGTCAGATGTATGTATTTTTTGCCAGTTATCAGAAAGATCAGAGATGATTTTCAAACTGGTGCAGGTCTGGGAATGGCAAACACATGACGAGGATAAGGGCATTTATACAGATAAGTGGGTGTTTAAGGAATGACTATGCATTAAATCATCAAACAATCATGAAATAATTTAGAATACACATAACCATTTCACTGAGGGCATGTGTGGGTGTGCATAAATAAATCATAAAATTACAGAAAGATTAATTTTGGAAGGAACCTCCTGAGGTGAACAAGTCCATCTGCCTGCTTAAAGCAGGGCCAACTTCAAAGTTATGTCAGGCTGCTTAGAGCCTTCTCCAAGTGAAGTATGCAAATCTTCAGGGATGGAGATGACACAACTCCACTGCGTAAGCTGTTTCAGTTTTAAGCTGTTGTAAACACTTTTCTCCTTATACCCAGATGGAATTTTCTCTTGTTGCAACCTGTGAGCGTTACCTCTTCACCATCCACCATCATCTGTCCCATCCAAGAGGTAGAAGACCATAACCATTCCCCTTCCTCAGCCTGCTCTTTTTCCTAAGCCACACAACCCATTTCCCTTTGCCTCTTCTCACACATCATGTGCTCCTGCTCCCAGCCAGTCTGCCCTGGGATTCTGTTCGGTGTGATGACGCACACATATTGCCTAGGAAGGCATTGTGGTGAGGGCGCCTGGAGTTCCCGCTCCTGGGGAATGAAGCCTCACCTGTTATTTGTGGCCAACAGTGTGGTTGTGCTAACACCTTCTTTTTTCTCCAACTACATGTAAAAAGGGAACCTGGGCAGGAGGAGAGGTGCTGTGCTGAGGTGTGAGGCAGTGAGCTGGCAGGTGGCACTGTGGTGTTCACGCTCACTCTGCAGCCACAAGACGCTGTGAAAAGCACATCCTGTCTCCAAAGGGTGTCCTAATCAGAGCATGTGCTGAGCACAGCATCCAGCCTGCTGCGAGTTTCAGTCTGTCATTTACTCAGCACAACAGGTGGCTGATTTGAGACAGCCTAAATTCTATCTGATGAGACACAACATCCTATTTCAGCTAAAGCTAAATCTGGGGATGTGGATACCAAACAGATTAATTCAGTTTAATTATATTCTGAATTTCTTACCTCCTCAAGGGAGTGTAAAGTGAATCCAATTATGTTTCCTACGTGGGCCAGTTCTTGTGACACAGGGTGATTTCTGGTCCAGGCATTTATTTAGGATTTGTGGTTCTCTGAGGAGGGGAATTAAGGAAATAGAAGAACATATCAAGAGCTGTAATATTGTGAACATATTTCAAGTCTTTTTGCAAAACAGAGAGGGTTTTTTTTGTCCTCTGAATTTAAGAATTAAAACAGGCTGATGACAATATTCATCCATCTGCCAGACCTATTCTCAAAGTAAACTCCCTCCATACAATGTTAACACAGAAATTAATCTGCAGGAAGATCTGTGTCTGAACTTTGGTATATAATGAATATAGAAAAGCTTAAAAATTTCCTGACAAGTCAACTTCGGCTTTATAAGGCTTGCTGTGCTTCTCTGCAATTCCTGGTATATGTGCCCTTTTAAGTATTCTGAGACTGAAGTGGACAATAACTTGTCTGGAGAAAGCAATCTGGTATGGGTCACTCCAGTCTCTGTACATGGCACCCAGCTCACAGGTGCCACCCATCCTACCCTGTCTTCATGCATAAAGCATGTCTGTTGCTGCAGGGGAAGAATGCCACAGTGGCTGGCATAGATAGAGAGGAATGGATCAGCTATCTAAACCCAGACATCTAATTCAGGCAGCTCTAGGGTACCTGAGACGTCTCTGCTAGGCCAGCAGATATGGCACAGGACCTTCACAGTCCCTTCAGAGACCTCTCGGACATGTGGTCTCAGGTGTCATGTGGTCTCATACGGCACCTCAAGTGGCACTGGGCACCTTGGTGTAGGCAGCTGAATTTCGTTCTGTGTGGCACAAAACTCACAGACCACAGCATTTACACAGGTGTCACAGGCTGTTGTTCTGCTTGGGTGTCAAGCAGTGTTGATCTGCTGGAGGGTAGGAAAGATTTGCACAGGGCTCTGGACAGGCTGGACTGACAGGCTGAGGCCAGTTGTATGAGATTTAATAAAGCCAAATGCCAGGTCCTGCACGGCAGTCACAACAACTCCATGCAGTGCTACAGACTCGGTCAGAGTGGCTGGAAAGCTGCCTGGTGGAAAAGGACCTGGGAGTGCTGGTCAACAGCTGCTGAGCCAGAGTGTGCACAGGAGGCCAAGAAAGCCAATGGCATCCTGGACCTGGACCAGAAATCGTGTGACCAACAGGACCAAGGCAGTGATTCTCCTCTTGTACTTGGCAGTGATGAGGCCGCACCTCAAATTGTGTGTCCAGTTCTGGGTCCTTCAGTACAAGGGAGACATTGAAGTGCAGGAGCATGTACTGAGAAGGACAGTGGAGCTGGTGGAGCATCTGGAGCACAAGTCTTACGTGGAGGAGCTGAGAGCTCTGGGGATGTTTAGCCTGGGGATAAGGAGGCTCAGGGGTGGCCTTTTCAATTTTTACAACGACCTGAAAGGAGACTGTAGCAAGGTGGGGGTCGGTCTCTTCTCCCAAGTAACAAGTGACATGATGGAAGAAAGTGGCCTCAGGTTGTGCTAGGGGAAGTTTCAATTTTTCTTAATATGAAGTTTTTTCTTCATATTAAGAAAAATTTCCTCACCAAAAGAGTGTAAAGTGTTAAACATTCTAATGGACTGTCCTGGGAAATGGTTGTGTCACTATCCCTGGAGGTGTTCAAAAGACACGTAGATGTGGCACTTACGGACAAGGTGGACTTGGCAGTGCTGGATTAACAGTTGGGTTCACTGGATGCAGCCACTGTTTGTGTCTCTTTGCTAGTGGACATTCATCAGAGATGCCAGGAAAGCTCTGGAAAGCAGAGCAAATATCAGTCAAAAGCCAAAGAGAAGAAAAACAATCATTGCCACTGGTGTGGATTTTCTGTGACTCCTGATCCTCATAGATAGCTTCAAAACCTGATGCTGCCTGAACACATCTGCTTCATTGCCAATATTAAATTGACAGTTCATGACCTTCTTTAATCCTTTAGGTTTAACTTTATTTACAGTTCATTTAAATTTAATGGCTTCAGGCAGCCATGGGCAGTTGTGCCTTACTCTCTTTCGAGTTTTTGTTATGTGCAAGGACTCTCTGCCTCCCACTATTACAAGCCTTCCAATCCCAAAGGCTCCTCAGAAGGATCATGAGTTTTGACTTCAGTCAGAGCCACTCACTGTAGCCACAGTCTGGAAAAACACAAAGTAGCTCCAACCAATTTAGCTTGCACAGGTCTGTGTTTGTTTTTTTAATGGACTCTCAAGCTTGACTACTCATCCTTGTCATTGCCTATACATGAATAATACATCTTGCTTGAACTAGGTGAGATGAATTCCCAGCTGCATTCAGTCATCATCTACCTGCTTCATGCCTTGCCAAGGGAATAAAATGTGCCCATCTATTTTCAACTATTCAAGACCAAGAACAATACAATTATATATGTAGAGACTGGTGATTCAATTGCCCTGATTTCCTATAATAATAGAGATGGGAGTGTCACTACTAAATGAAGTATTGTTGGCTAGGAGGGAAGTCAATGCCAAAGCCATCTTATATCAATAGGACTTGAAATACTGCTATTAGGCCTTCAATCCTAGGTCTGATGCCTAGGCTTTTAATATATTTTTCATATATTTGTAGCTTCGTAGATTGCTAATGCACGGCTGTAGCTGCAGTACTTTTCCTACCCTTTTCCCCAAGATTTTAGAACAATAAGCTAGCCTTTTCATATGGTCCTGAGATACTGGTTGGTCTTACTGTCAGGAAGAGAACCTACAAGAAGCATATTTTGTTTTCCAACCAGAATCTGAGAAGTCATAACAAGAAGTGAGGCAAAGAGGCCCTTGGACCAACTCCAAGGGGTTGACCCAGGGGTGGGTTACTGGAGCGACTGCATCTCCTATTGGGTGTACCTTCTAGATATCCAATTAATTAACCTTGTAAAATTGTAGACATCTGGTGCTGGGTGTGCCCATCATCACTGGGAAGCTTCCAATAAAGGTCTGCTTTTTACTTTATTTTTCTAACACTGTTGCGAGGGCTTTTTTCTCTTTTGATTTTAGGCAACAGGGCACATAAGAGCCTGCATGAAAAGTCTACAGCCTGAGCCTTCCTGGGATGACTCATCAGTGTCAGGGTCCAGCTGCGCAGAGGTAATCCCTTGTGCCACTCCCCAGGGGTATCTGATTTGGGATATTCTGAGCATTATGTACACCAGCATGCACACCCTGTGGTGTGTGTGAATATATATGCCACTTTGGGCTCCATGGGGCTGTATTGATATATTCAGTGTGTGTATATCCACATATTTCCATGGCAGAGAGAGGTTACTGAAGGGAGTGCAAGACTAATACAAGAAATCAGTCCTCTCTGACAAAGAGAAAAGGATGATGCAGTGCTTCTGTCCTTCAGAGATACACTAGGAGCTGTGATGGAAATCCAGGAATCACCTATCCTTTCAGTTCCTCTGCAGCTTTCAGTTTGTCTTTCTTTTTACAGATCAATAAGGGTGTTTTCGGAACAAGAAGGCCATTGCCTTTATAAGTTTTCAGGGTCATAGTATATTTCATTTGCTGGTAGATGGGCTGGAGACAGTGAAAGTATTTTAAACGCCTCTAATTTATTACAGAGGACACTCTTACAAGCAGGAACTACAGAAGATAATCAGCAAAGCTGTTGTCACAGGACCTCTTCTCAAACTCTGGTGTAAGCTGGGGATGGAGCCTTTGATGTGTTAGAGGTTGGAGCCTTTGATGTGTTAGAAGGTGTGACAGCTCCCAGAACCCAGAGAATTGCCAAAATAACACCAAAATAAAAGCTATAATCCTCACAGGGTAGGTCTCAAATCTGGCTACAAATGCTATCTTTTTGCCTGTATTCATGACCTGCAATTTCCATGCTGGGCATGTCAGAGGAAAATAAGCTATCATAAATTGAAATGTTGGGGGAAGAATTAACAAGATAATTGGATGAATTCTTGAGCAAAATGTTTCCTGTTGGGATGTGATGAAAGCTGGCAGTGGGCACAAAAACCTGCATAGTGCCTAGCTCTCCGTGGAGGTCTGGAGAGGACTTTCTACTCAGATAACAGCAAAGGAGAGAAAAACCATGATTGTTTCCTTAAAAGCAGGAAGATGATTCCATTGTAAACAGTTTCCAGTTCACAGCACTGCTTTGAGCAGCAGGGGCAGCTCTGACGGAGCCCACGTGCTGGGCTGCAGTGCCCTGGAGCACAGGGGACACGAGTGTGATGGCAGAGGCAAGGTCAGCTGTGATGGAGGCAGGTAAAGCTGGAAATGGTTCCTTGGCCGTGATGCACAGAGTGGCTTGGCTTCTTCTGGAGCAGAGGGAACATCTGTGGTGTGAGCCCGGCCTCTGGCTGGGATAAGTTGGAGTCCATGAACAGGGCAGCTCCACTGGATAGGTCCAAGCCAGTAATACCCCATTTCCATGCCAGCATTCCTACCTCACTGACAGGAGCCTGTCAACAAAGGGCAGTAACTGGGAAGACAGTGGGTGGCATGCAAGGAGGGAAGGCTTTCCAAGCAGAACAGCAGAGACATGTTCCAGATCACTATGCTGCTAGCAGATCTGCAGTTTGAAAGTCTGACTGCCTTAACATTGCTGCAAAGCAAACACTTTCAGGCTGTCAATAAGTGGTGAGGTGGAACCTGTAAGAATATTGACCCAATTCCCCTGTGGGCAGTGACTCTCCCTTCCATGCCTGTGTCCTATTGCCTCTGGAGTGCCTGCCAAGTCAGACAGTGAACAGTTTGGGGGGGTCCTTTCTACTCAGCCTTTGCATCAACCTATCTCCTTCATCTCTAAAGATACTTCATGTGGGAAATCATTAGAGGCATTTTTGTGAACTTTATGGATGATATCATTATTCACCCTCTCCAAGCTTGGAATCCCTTTTCAGTAGCTCAATGCAAGTGCTCATTATTTTCACGGACTCTGCCAGTTATCTAGCACCAGAGACTTCTTTCATCTTCAAGGATCTCAATTTGTTGTGAGATCAAAGGTATTTCAACTTCAAATTAAGAACATTCATTACTAACACTTTCTAAGTAATGTAGGTTCAGGAAAACTTTTCCAGTGAAAATAAATTGACTGGTTTAGGTACTGAGCTGCCACACAAGAGGTTTCAACCAGTGTTAACAGACTTCTAAAAAATCTGAATCTATTGATCTGATCTATCTGGACCCAGCTGACAAATAGAATTATGTTGTTGCTTGGTGTTATGCTTGCAGGCCATTTTCTCAGTAATGCTGGTGTTATTATATGTTTAATGCTGTAAAGTTCTGCCTCTACAAGAGGCATAAATTAATGTTACTTCTGTAATAACAGCTAATGAGATCTGACAAAGCAAAACCAAAATGCACAGATGACAGAGGAAGTGTGCCTGAAATAAACTTCAGTGCAACATAGTCACACTCTCTTAGACTTTCGGTGGAGTAAATTTGTGCAGCATTGTTTGTTCCATGGCTAAACTGCTTTACTGTGCATAGCTGCCACAAAATGATCTCTGTGCACTGTACTGCAGCGTGCAAGGTGGATGCATTCAAAGGAAAAGTTTCACTTAGATAAAATTAAATTGGATTTATGCAGACCCCAGGTGAAAAAAAGTATTTACAGGAGAAAATACTGTAAAATGTATTAGAGTTTATGAAAAAGAAAGAAGTGCTGCAAAGCCTATTTTTCTGAGTCCGTAGAATGCAATCTATGGAAATTAGTTGCTTGAGTTGAGAGGGGAAGTGTTTGACACTAGTGTGGAATTGCCCAACATACAACACACAGGCACTGGGGAGGTGATCCCAGGTCCCTCACCTCACCTCAAAAATCACCCCAGGGTATCACATTTGTCTTAAGCCATTGCCTGAAGATTGCTGATATTTCCTGACGTGTTATTCACCCAAAATGCTCCACTTTTGATGTTAATGCATCGTGATGCTAACTCCACGATGTTAACAGGTTGGTTAACTCCATCCTTTGGAGCCCAGTGAGTTTTTAAGTCCTTACTGGAGCAGTTCTCCACCAAAGGCAGGATTTTCTTCTGGAGAATAAATGATGAACCACAGGGTTTAAAACCAGTCATCATTAAATAATCCTTAAGATCATCATCTAGGCAGGGACTTGAGGAGAAAAACAAAAATTTCAAAGAGAAATAACCCAGTGCTGACCAGTAGTTTGCTGGGACCCCCTTGTATAATCAATACACCAGCCAGTGTCTATACCCTCAAGTATGTGCATATACAAGAGTAAATATTACCATAAAAATATGCCCATGGACCATATATGATTTCTATCCTTTTTTGAGAGAACATATCACAAGTTATTAAATGCACTTTTGATTATTGCCAGCACTTATTAGACCTATAGGGAGAAAAAAAGAAAAAATAAATCTTTCAGTCTTCTTTAAAATTGCAGATGCTGCCTTAATTTCCTCAGTTTTTCTTTCATAGTGGCAATGTGTGAGTACCTGGCTCTGACTGTCACAATAACAGAACATTAAAGGGTCTTTTTTGCTTTAAATCAGCCGATGATTGTTTTGGCAGTGTGCTACCTGGTTACAGTGCAAGCAAGACTATTCATAAAGCTATACAGTGTTTTAGAAGAAAAGAGGCAAACCACTGGTGTCTGTTTGGTGCTTCAGTGTCTCCTGTCTGGATGAGTCATGTGCAGTGAATTGAGTATTTGCTCCAGTGAAGGGGGATAGGAGTTCAGGTCACCTGAGTCCTGGTCCAGTCTGTGCCACAGGATCACTCCTCACCTTGTCATGACCTTTGACTTCCACAGTCTCTCTTCCATTCAGCTCCAGTGGGAATTTCCTCTGGGTAGAAACCAGCTATAACATGTCAGTTCAGTGTTCGGCAAAGCAAACCTTTCAATCCCAGAGACCCAGAGCTGGTTTTCATATTGCACAAGCACAGCATCACATCTCAGTGCTGAGACACATCTCCATGGCTGCAGCCATCCAACCTGACAGCCCTCAGGACCAGGGACCTCAGGGGAATGACCAGCTCATTGACAGGCACACGCTTGCATTGGTGGATCTGTTTCCTTTTCCCCATCTGTTCAGGAGCCAGTAAGCTCTCCGTGCCCAGGAAGACATTATCATAGCAGATTTTATCTGCTCATCAGTGCTGGAGGATTCAGGTACTCCTGTTCCCGTACAGCTTAGGGCTGTCTGATTTGGACACAGCAGAAATGCAGACATGGCTTCCACCAGCTCAGAAAAACCCAAGTGCACACAGAAACCTTTCTACCGGAAGGCATCCTTTATCCCAGGCATGCCAGGAGCTCAGTACTACACTCAGTTAAGCAGTCGTCAAAATCATCTGTCAGTGATAGGAATCCAGAGCCGCTGGATGCTCTATTTAATTGAAAGTTATCCAGGGAAGCAGTACTCCTTTATGGGTGCATTTTTCTCCTGAAGAAGTCAAGGAACCAAATATTGTTTATGGATACATCAGCGTTTTCTTACAAACATCTTTTGAGAATAGTCAGCCTAATTTATGACATATCCACAGCTGCCTTATTAGGAGGCTGTGAATCCATATTTGCATTCATCTTGGAGTAAAGATGCCTTTATCTCCATCCCTCACAAGCCTCGGGAGTAATGCCACTGAAGTCAATTGAATTGCAACTGTGTAAAGCCAGCATAAGCAAAGCCAAGCACAGAATGCAAAACAGCATGAGTCGCTAGCTGGGGGAGCAGAAGGATGTGCCAGGTGTAAAAACTAGTAAGGAATGAAGAGCCATGAGGAGATTCCCAAACCAGCTTGGGTGGCAGGAGCAGCTTTCTCTGGAGCAGAAAGGAGCCCTGTCCTACAGCAGCTGGGCAGCCTCTGGGACTCAGCAACCTTGCTGGGAGCAGGCTAGGGGTCCCTGCATCAGCCACTGGCATGGACATGCCACAGCAGGAGAGTGTGGGGGGAAGTGAAGTAAGCTTCTCTCCACGCTGGGATTCAGAACTTGGCTATTTTTTTCTGTTTTATCGATGTATCCAGAATGAATGATAAGACAAAGCACATTCCAGTCTTTAGGGCATCTTTTTTTAAGTATCTGCCAGAGTTTCTTCTGACCTAGAAAGTGAAAAAGAACAAAATAGAACTAACAATCCCCACTGCACAAGACCATCATTTAGTTGAAAGTATCTCTGTTCTCAGGCATTCAGCTGAGAATAATAATATACGAAGTAAGAGAAATAGCAAGAGAACACAGCTTCTCACATCTTTCACTATATGAAGCTCTGACATTTTGCACTACATTTTTAATTAGCTGGTTTTCAAATATTTATGTTTAATGCCAAATCTGGATTTTGGAACATCTCATTTTAAAATGAGCCTCAAATTACCTCATAAAATAAATAGTGATGTAATATAAATTCTGCATCTCCCTGAAACTTCTTTGTAATTTCAGGGAAAAGGAACCTAAACATGTTCTCTTGTAAAATTTGTTTGCTTTTGGAAGGAAGAACTTCTCTCTGCTTATTAAGTGTGCACATGCTCCATGATGGATATGCCACTGCACCAGAGCATTATCAGTTCCACAGCATTCTGATAATGGATTTTTACTGTAAGTCATTGGCACTTAAGTGCAGGTTTTCCATTATGAAAATGAAGGTGTGATAAATTGCTCCCAAATATGGTATCAGGAAGGATATACTAGTTAAAATTGAAAGTATGTGAGGAAGAAAGCCCTTCACGCTGTGTTAGTATTTTCTGATATATCTTTAACTTCCTGTTCACAGAAGCCTCTGTAGAATGCCAGTTTTCCTGGAGATATAAGAAGCACATAATAGAGCCAAGTCAGGGAAGAAAATATGTTATTGCTCTTAGCTGGCATGGTTCATGGATTTTACAGCAAAGTAAGGAGTTTGAAAAAAATTTACCATTGCATGCCTGTGTAAGACAAAAATCCATTGATTTACTTATGATCCTTTCCCAATCAGTACTTTGTATTTAACAGAAACCACTATCTTTGTGGTTGCCTGCACTGAATGGTTGCCTCTCATGGGTGAGATGACTGCCTTTAACTTGTCTGAAATGATGGGATGAGGTGGCTTCAGCAGCATCACCTTATGCTGCCACCAGCTTCTTGCCCAGGCCAGCAAACCTTCCCTCCATGTTGTTCGCTTTCTGTACTGGAGACTTTCTGTTTCAGAGTCTTTTATCTCTACACAGACTTCAGCAGCTCAGTTTTCTTCTGGGTTAATTTGCATTCAAAGCTACAGCCTATCAGCCTTTATATCGTAAAAAGGTCTGTGGGACAGTGCAACTAACTTTGTTGAGCTATGTGTTTTCATAGCAGGCTTCTCCCTGAAGAGTTAATGCATCAGAACTACTGGGGAGACTGATCAGCTGCCCAAACACCTTGTTTAAACAGCTAAGACACTAGATGAGTAACTGGGAAAATGTTATCCTGTAATAACCTGTATGCTACATGCTGATCTCATGCTGTTGACAAATAACCTGAGGAATAACACAAGAACCAAACTGAGACCTGTTTTCTGAAAAAGATTAAAGTACGAGGCTGTAAAATTCAAGCCTGGCCCTCTTCCTTCAAGCTGGAGGTGATTCTGAAGGCACAGCTTTCCTGTGGCTGAGGAAACAGAAAATGTCTTTTAGGAAGAGCTAACAAAAGATGCTGGCATCCTGTGTGTGTGTGCAGCAGCAGCCTGGCCAGTGACTGGCACATACATTTTTTTACCAGAGGAAGGAGAAGGGAATAATTTCCTCCCTGGTCCTATTTAGCTACTGTAGGGAGAATATGAAGGAACTGTAGCTTCAGAATCCAGTTTAACTAATGCTTACAGTTTCAGGCAAATTCCAAATCTGCAGCCAGGTGAGGTTTCTGTGTTATTGGATGAAAGATTTGACACAGTGCATGTAGACAGATGGCAGAAGTGTAGGCAGAGAAGTGGACTCTACCATGGATGACAGCAAGGAAGGAAACCTTGATGCTGAAAGCTTTAGTAGTAGGCTGATAAAGTGCCATGATCCCTGGGCTACAACAAGCTTTAGATGTAAGGTGATGGAAGAGCTTTCCTTCTGTCTGAATCAAGAAGAAATTAAGCACTTTTTTCCTTCTGGAGTATGGACTGGAGAACAGTGCTGCTGCCAAAGGGCTGAGCACAAAGTGTCTCGGGAAGAAGGGCAGGAACCTCTTCAAGCCCCAGCTGTGGCAGTTTGGGAACTGCACTGATGAAGTCGCGTGCAGGGAAGCAGAGTGGTCACCAAGAGAGGATGGGCAAAGAACTTGGAGAGGACCCAAAGGGGATGGCCCATCAGAGCTATTCCAGGCACAGACTTGAGGAGCAAGGAAGCTGTCTTGGCTTGGTTCAGTCATGCTCAGAGGAAAGGATAGGATTTTGTAAAATAAGATACTTCCTCAAGAAATCCCTGACTGCTGTTAACTTCCCAAGAGAATCAGACACAACAAAAGTCAATAAGTTTCAGCATCATAACACTTGGTAAATCTTGTACATTTTAGCAACATTTACAATATTAACTTTTGTGTTTTCTAGACATGTCTTTGATGTCACAGCTTCTGAAACTGCCTAAGCACTGGCTGCCATGATAACAGATATACTTAGACTGTTATGCTGCTTAACAAAGAATTTAGGTGATTTTAGTTTGTATTAATTGATGATGTTCTATGAAAATTAATGGAACTGCACAGCTTTGCACAACTTGAAAGTGTTGCCCATTAGTTTCAGTTTTTAAACAGAAAGAACAGTGCTCTGGTATGAAAAAAATGTCATACATGGGCTTTTTGCTTATTGCTTTCTAGTACTTTAGAAATATATGGTAAGGAAAAAGTGATTTCTAGAATAAACAAGATTATTTATGTACTCTAGCATTAAAGATTTGACAGTATTGGGAAATGCCTTTTTTTCTGTTGAAATCAAAAGAGGTGTCCAAAATCTTAAGGAAGAAAAAACCCATGAATGATGACATGCAAGCCCAGTTGTGCAATGAAGTCCCTCTGTATGACAAAATAGTCAAATAGAAGTTTTGAACTTCTCTGTGTGCACAGATCCCTTTTAACAGTGCAAGAGCTAAGCAGGGAAACCATAGGGACCCTTTCTCTTTCTCAGTGAGTTTCTTACTGAAGAGTTGTATTTCTAGAACCAAGGTTTTTTCAAACACTGTTGGGATCTTCCTGTGGATACTGATGCCTTGCCAAGGGAATTTGCTTTGATGTTGCACCAAGGAGAAATATGGTCCACAAGGAGGAACACTATTTCATAGTGTGCAGCTCAGCAACACCACACTTGTACATGCCTTACCCACTCTATGCAAAACCTTCTTTTTGAAAACTTGCTATTTTATTTCTATTTTTATTATTCACACGTTTTCCCTATGCCAAGAATCAAGATTTTCTGAGGCAGTGCTCCGGTATGGCAAAAATAGGTATGCAAACCCTGAGCACTACTTATGAGCCTCAAGGAAAAGACTGAAATTCTGCAAAAAATGCATATATATTATGTTTTATGGATCTATGTGTGGAAAATTTAGCTAACAAAGAAGTAAGCTGAAACACTGAACACAAGGAAATTTTGTTCCTTAAAGTATAAAAATATATTTGATATGGGAGCATATATGTCATAGGGCTTTCTGCCCTGCTAATTCAATATTATTTTCCTATGTACATTTTAGGGTAGTGTGTTAAAAAGTTGACATCTGCCGACCAACTTTCTACTCTATTTCAAAATAATCCGATATGATGCCACAGAAGAGCACCCCATCATACCTATATTTCACAGAAGATAACCTGGCAGGGTGGCATAAATTAGAACCAAGACCTCTTTGAAATGCCAGCGAGCTGTTCTTTTTATCCACATCAGTGGAAGAGTCTAATTAATTTGGCAGAATTCTTGTGTCCTCGATTACAACATCTGCTCTGCTGTGGAATGATCCAACACAACCATCTGTCTTTCACCATGCAAAGCAAGTGGCTGAGGGAAGATTTAATATTTTTCGACAGCAAAGGTTAGAAATGAACACAATATCAAATTTAAAGCCGTGTTCTTCAGACCGTCAAGGTTAAGTGCTGGAGTTATGCATAGACCAGCAGATTGGGTTGGGGAGAGGTGGTTTGTGCCAGCATGCTGTTAGAGAAGGACGAGCAGCAAAGGCACTCCACTGGAGCTCACAGGGTTCATTACAATTTTTGTTTCGACTAGCTAATCAGCACCAATCCCAATATTATGCCTGAGGCATCCTTTTTGAGGCTCTCTCAAGCGGAGTATAATCTTGCAATCCTAAATGTGGTCTTCACTGTGAAATTTGCCAACAGCTCAATATCAGTGAAAACAGCAGGGGAAAAAACTTCCTTCTCCCCATCATGCCAGCCATACCAGCAAAACTCACACTGTATATCCAATTATGCAGGCAGGCAAGTAGTTCCTTAATATCCTTGTTTTAAATATCTTAAATATAATATTAAATAGCTTAAATATCCTTGTTTTGAGAGACAGATTTACCATTACCAGTGTAGGGGGATTCTCCTGTGGCTGCCAGTGTTGCATTACCCAGCAGAGCTGCATGTCCATGGTGAGAACATGCCTGAGAGAAGAGCCTGTGCCCTTCATAGCTGTGTCCTTCTCCAGCAGGCTTTGTTTTGGCTCCCTCACAGCCAGATGTGAGTGGCCCGGTGTGCAGCTTAACAGCCCCTGTCAAAATGAACTTGTGTGCTTAGTTCTTCTTTTAGAGGTACAAATCCTGGTTTACAGGAGCTATCAAGCATTTCCTGTGGGAAAGTGTTGCTTGCACTCTGTCTGGAACATTTGTATTGTAAAATTAGTGGTGCAAAATACCTCTCTGACCGACATGAAAACTTCTGTAGCCTGTAGGACTAACGTGGGGGAAATCTATTCATTTCACTGGTAGGAAATGCTGATTGCTCAAAGGGCAGCAGCATCACAGACAGGTGTTCTGTAATAATTTCATGACTTCCAGCTCCGGTTTGGCACTGGTTATGTAAAATGAATCAGCCATATAGAAACTGCATCTTGTTCAGCCTGTCCACTAAAGGTAAACAGAGGATTTAGCAACAGGGCCTACCATTAATAACAGTATCTTCTTACCATGTCAGACTGATGACAGCCAGCTGTGAAGACACTCTGCTGTGATGCCAAAAGAGGTAAATTTGGGTTTAAGATAAAGCAATCCATCATTGTTCACTGGTGTATCCATACCTCCCATAGAGTACTGATAGGGAAGGGCACCCTGTGGCCTACTTTGTCCATAGATTCAGTATTGCAACCTGTTCTACAGGAATATAGGGTCCTGTATCCTCCTCTGTTTTTTTTCCCATCACATTTAATTTGCAGCAGTGCAAAATTTTATCTGTGCAGTTCATTGGACTTTCTACATGCATCTTGTTTTCTTTCCTCTTCTCATTTGAGAGTTGTGTCTATCTGTATTTTACTCTTGTGCCGTGAGAGTTCTTTGGTTTTGCTGGGGTTGTTGGAGTTTTTGTTTATTTATTTTTTTGGCTTCTAATGAGTGCCAGTGGCTTTCCTCAGTGGCTGCATTGGAAGCAACATGAGGAGATGAAGGCAGCAGCCTGCCATGGTGTGTTCCCTGAAAGCCACTGGGTTTATTTACTATCCAGTCCCCCACTTTCACATATGTTGGCTCCGAAACAGCAGCTCTATCTGCCAATTCCTGCTGCCCAGACTAGAGAGGGAGACTATCTGGCACAAACTTTACCTTCCTAATCACATCACAGGCGTCATCCAAAGCCCATTGAATTCAGTTCCTACTAACTTCCCTGGTCTTCAGGGAACATGGCAAGGTCTTCAGACCCAACAGCAAGAGGTGGTATACATGTACCCCCTACATACTGAGCCTCATTTTTCACCTCCTCTTCCCAAAATGGGAAGACTGCACAGACCTTGCTGCTTGTTAAAGCTCTGAGTTAACATTCAGTGGTAATTTGTTTGGCCTGAAAGGTAGCTACAGTAAATGTGTTAATGGGAACATGCTCCTTTTATTCCCTCCCTCCCCTATGCCTCTGTAAAGCTGTGGTTTGCACAGACTTTAATTAGAAAAGAGGAATTTTGCATTCTCTCCAGCTGAGCTTTCTTGGATTTAATTGTGATTTTAGCTTTTATTTTTATTGAATTTGTAGCAAAACAAATTGGTGTAATCCTCCTATCCAAAATGGATATAATCCTCCAAACCAAAAGGGAATGTAGTAAAGAGAGCTATGATAAAAATAACCCACTTCACTCTGGCAAATATCTCCATCATTCAACAGAAGCTACCTGCTGTCATGAAGACCAAAATCCCTTATTTCCCTAGCACTGTTTTGATTTCTTGAGTTTCAGAATTTACTAAAGCAGATTGAATGACACATTCCATCTATTTTTTAATTTATTTTCTAAAAAAGATAATAATATTGGGTTCAATCCAGAGTTCAGGGTCATTGCTGACAGCCACAGAATTCAGCAAAAATAGGGCTTAGCTGTTTTCTTCATTCTGAGATAACAAAAATCCCCCTTCTCCCACATGATCGTTGGCCTTGAATGTGAAGCTGCCTCTGTGCAAGAGTCTGATGTCTGCATCAGTCACCCATCTGGCAAGAATGAATGGGCTTCATTAAGGAGCATCATCTGACAGGTGACGTGCCAGAGCCATGACACAGAGATTACCTGTGGCCAGTGTCAGTTCCTCACTCTGCCAGCTCAAATACATGCCCTGCTCGGGATGTGGGTGATGCACGTCGACACCTGGCATATGGCAACAAAGCTTCTGCATCTCCAAGGAAGGAAAGGTGAAAACATTTATGTCAGCTATGGTGGAGGTAAATCAGAACTGTTGGGACAAGACGTTGTAGCATTGAAACAAAGTAAATTAAGTTGTTTTTTGAATGTGGATGACAGACAGAGGTTTAGGCGCAGAGGTTAAGATCTTGTTTAACAAAATTTCCCCCTTCGGTGAGGCTCAGGAAAAATTTAGTCATCTAGGCTACAAGCAGCTTTCCAAACCACCCCAAAAAAGCTCCTTTAACCACTGTGTGTCATAGTGCACACACACACTCACACACAGAGTCATCTATCTATCTGCCTTACAGCCCTGGGTCCTTGATATCCCATGTTCTGTCCCAACAGCCCAAAGCCTGTAGACTGAACTTCTGGGTGTGGGATCTGAGCCTGCTTTAGTTAAGGATGATCTTGGTCATAGTATCACATGCCTCACAATTCCAGCAGTCACCAGGGTGTTATGTGAGAGATCATTGCTGGTATAGATTTATTTCTATGTAGTCACGTATTCCCCTTTCACCTGCTCTGGATCCTGAGGACCTGGATGCCACAGAAGGTGACCTGGGCATATATATGTATTTACATTAGGTATGAAGGGATTTGGAGTCACTAAGAGACATCAGCTCTCCTAATTATGGTGGGTGTCTGGATCTCCTACGGTAAGGCTACATCCTAAATCCTAAATATTGTACTGCTGCTACCACTACCAAGTCAGGAGGCAATGAGACCTGAATTTGCATTCAGAACAGCCAATGGATTTTACACAGTCCCACAGAGCTACTAAGAACGAAAGGCCTGTGCTGTTAGTGCTAACACTGGCTGTGGCTTGGACAGGTGGAGGATTCCAGCTCATTGTTGGAGTTCAGTAGCTTCTGGCCTGTGAGCAGTCTGTGGCCTCTGCATCGTTGTTATGCCCAAAGTGAAGGCTGGAGATAGAATGAGGATGATGCTCAGGAAAAGGTGGAAAAGTAATATTGGTGCTGGAGCCTGAATGGTCTGCAGGCCTAATGCAGGAGCTGCTGCCAGCAGTGTAAATGATGTGTTCAACCTTAAGAACGGGTTGGAGATAAGGCAGTGACACAGAGACACGTGTCAAAATTAGAGTTTAAGCTACCATGAATTGATAACATAAATTTGTTGACCAACCATCAACAGTTTAGTATGTTTGAAATTATGTTTGGATTATTTCCAGAAACAAATTACTTACATTTGGATGTCTGCTGAAGTCATATCCAATGTTCAAGTCAGACAGCGTTTTAGTAAGAGCTTAGATTAGTTTAGCCTTAGGGGCAACAGGGCCAGACAACTTTTTAATAAATTTTGAAAGGCCTGCAGGGACAAGGTGATGTCAGACAATGACAAATACAAGTAACTTTTAGTTGATTCCAAGATGGGCTGTGGCTAAGGCTGGAGCTGGGACTACATCAGCATCTTCATCCTGCTTTCCAGCAGTAAAAGTCTGAAGGAGGCTTGTTGGCAGGTCATGCTAATGTGATTGAACAACAGGGTTTTGGGAATACCTGTCACTGGTCTCTAATATTAAAGGTAGATTTTATTTGGACTAGATTAGGCTCTGGGCTAGAGAAAATATAAAGCTAGGTTTGCGGCTGGATTACAATGGAAAATGGAAGGTTGGTAAAGCTAGGATGAGGTGTGGCGTGGGTGAATTAAATGATGTTAACAAGAGTCACTGGAGTGTTAAAGAACAGGTCAGAGAAGGCATTTAAGAGCACAGGTAGTGATAAAAGGGATGAGCCACCACATTGTCAGAGGGTTTTCCAGTGACAGATGAAAAGAGGTTTGTGTTATATTGGTTTAATGAAAGGTCAGCCTTATATCTTTACATCTAAAGTCAACATTAGAGAGATATTTTTTAATGGCAAATGCAGAAGATGCAGGGTTATATTTGGGCTCTACATTGTCCATTAATATGTCTGGGCTTCATGAAATTTTATTGTATACAGTTATTGTCTTTTTTTTTTTTGGCAAGGATTGCAAGACTCTGATGTTAGAGGAAAGGTTAAATTTAGCTTTAAAAGCAAAGGTTTAGAACAGCAGAATTGAAGAATACATTTTATAGCTTGCTCCCAAGAGAAGTGATCAGCTGCACTGAGATTCTTTGTGGGTGAATGACTTCACAGTCATTGCAGGATGTTGTTAAGTTTTGAGAGAGCAAAGGTAAAGCAGCAAGACTTGCTACTGTTACCTGGCATGGCAGATATTGACAGGCAAAAATGGCATCATCTTAACACTGAAGATAGCCACTGGAGTGTAAAGGATAGGGTTGGTTTAGGGTAAAGGCTTGCCAGAAAGGTTGCTATCAGCAGGGGAATCGTGAAATGCAAAGTTGGGTGCAAAATGTGGGTGATGGTGAGATGAACATCCAGAATCTGCTAGAGGCCAGTGGGTGAAAATGAGGACCAGTTGCAGTAGGATCAACTGGTGTCTGGATACTTTTGAAGCTGTTGGATTCATGATAGATAGATTTTAAAAGTTTTAATATTTAAGAAAAGGTTAGGATTCAGTTTTATTTTTGTTAGTGGTTCCTAGAGCATTCACTGGGATATATTATATATAGGCTTATTACAGATGAGGTTAAAAAGCAAGGTGGTGTAGAGTGTGCTGAGTCCCTCACACTACACAAGGGCTGTAATCCCAAATAAAACCTTCCCTGAGACTAACCATGGGACTTTCTTAGCTAACCTACTCAACCTCTTCCACCTCTATCCTAACTGGAGCCTAAAGATTCATTAGATCTTTATCCAGGGTGTCCAGAGACCTATTGTAAGCCTTACATTGTCAAAGATTTCGGAAAGAGCCCAGAGTACCAAGTCTGAAAGACTGGTTTTGTTTTGTTTTTTTTCTGGTGGAATTCTGAAAGGTTGGCTGACCAATGATGTCAGCTTTTCTCATTTTTCTTAATAGTTTTTCAAAGACACTGAGCCTGGAGCTTTCAATGATTTATGGCTATGTTTCTCATTTCAGTCTGTGGAGATTTTAGCACTGCTTTTTTATGAGAACATTTGAAACTAGTACTGCTATGACCAGGCATGGGAAATATGTCTTGACTTTTGTGGGATTTAGGTCAGTATTCAGGATAAAAGGACTTGAAGAACAATTTCCTTCATGACTCCTCAAACTCGGGTGGCATAACAAATGGAATAGTGTTGGGCTTGAGTTTGCCAACCAAACACTAATGTTGCAAGATTTCAAAATGGGGAAACAGGGTACAATGGTGCTGAACCAGATTAGGGTCTATATCTGAAGACTGTGGTTAAGGGCATTCTTTGAGAAAGTGTACACAGAAAAGCAATTCTGATTGTTCAATGTTGTTCAGCCCGTTTAGGGCAGGACAAGTGGTTAGTTTCCTGTGGCTCATAATAGAAACTTTATTCTAGGGTGAGACAGATTTCAGATTCATATTTAGAATTGGTTTTTTTTTAAATGGGACACACTGATTTTTTTTTTTGTGGCAAATTTGTTTTGGTAACCTGACATTGACCTTAATCTTGGTTTTGCAGTTAGGTTTTGATTCAGAACTTGAGATATGCTACTAAGCCGTGATGGCATCATGTCACATACTGCCCTGATGATCTTGGAGGACAAGCTACTGAACACTACCCCCAACCCTTACTTGAGTCCAGTGGAACTGCAGACGTGGGCTGATACAGCAATTCAATTTACTCTTCAGTTTTCTCTTGCATTTATAGCTTATTCCTTCCCCTCCTGCAAAGTCTAAAAATAAGGCTACGCCTTATACCTCAATTTTCCCAATTTTAGTCCTAATCCCAAAGAAGACTCAGTCACAAGATCCCTACAGATCCACTTCTGATGCAGAGCTGCCCATCAACCATTCTTCCCCTCCAGCCCCAAATTCACTCTAGCTTTACAGGACTTCCTAACCAAATAGCTGTATGGTATTGTTGCTATCAATACTAAACCCAATCCTAAACCTAAATTCAAACCTAACCCATGTCACATATACAATATATTCGTGTGTTCTGCACTGGACATATTAGGATTTCCTATCAAATCTAGATTTTGTCATGCACTCATTATTCCCCCTTATTGTCCTTCCCCATCGGTGGTAATATGGGATAGGCTGTCAAAACCTGATTGTGGCCAAACTCCAATATAGATGAACAGGGGTCAGTAGGCCAGGCCAGATCTGTAACAAAAAAAAAAAACAACCAACCAACCAACCAAACAAAAAAAAAACAAACCCAAACCAAAATGCCCCCTCCAAAAAAAAATCAGAAATAACCACGGAGCCTTCCACCTTTCTTATCAATTAAAAGTCAGGAAAAGTCCTTGTTGCATGAAGGCTTTGTTGCCTTTGTAAAATCATGGCTCAGGCCTATTACTTCAGCTAAGTAGAAAAGGACTGTGGGAAAGACACAGCCGAATTAGGGGTAGAAAACCATGCTGAGTGACCATCACATCTACACATCTTAGTATATAGTATAGTTGAATTATTATTATTATTATAGTAGTATTGAATTAACTATAGTTAGCTGAATTATGTTCGTTATGCTTTAAAACTGTGTAAACTGTAAATCGGCTAACTACTTTAAAAAGCCTGGTTTTTGAGATAAAAGACTCTCCTTTGCACCTGCCTGAGGAGTCTGCGTCGCTTCATATCACAACAAGTTCTGGTCCCTGTTTAAGCTCCAGTGATTTTTCAGTACCTAATTCTCTTGGAAACAAAACTTTCTTTCTGCCTTCTAAAAGAAGATTGGATATTGGGCAGACACAGAATCCAGCCTGTGAGGAACAACTCAGTAGCCAGATGGATGCAAATGAGACATACAGTGTAGGAGTCCCAGCATCCCACGTCAACTTCAGGTAACATGGTGAAGGACAGGATGGGAAGAAAAAATGTGAAGGTGGAGGAGAAACAGAAACCTTCCAAGTCCCACTGGTTCAACCCTAGGATATTTGAGCTCAGTCCAGTGTTTTGCTCGTATCCAAAAATGAGAAGTGAAGCTAGTGGGCATTTCCATTGTACAGTGCTTGAACCAGGCTGGTCACATTATTTTGAAAATATTTTTCTTCCTCTCATGATGGAAAGGAGAGAAGCTTTGAAGGAGAAGCTGCATAAACTTTGCGGCATGTCTTGCTGAGATGCATTGTTTCAGGCAGTGTTAGATGGCTGCAATTGATAACACAGCCTTTGTTGTACATGAGTTAATATATATTTTTGGAAGTTTGGAGGATGTAAAGAGAAAAGAGCACATTAACTCATATAAAGAGAAAAAAACACATTAACTCATGTCAAAGATGAGAGGATTTTGGGTGAGGGTTGGTTCAAAATCTGGGTTAGGTTCCCTAAAAAAGACAGCCTTTCCAAAATAAATGCATTAACACTTTCTGTCCATCCTGTACTGGTAGCAGCTGAGTCTTGAATGTCTGTTGGTTTCTTTGTGCTACACCATCTTGAAAATACTTACTCTCTCATTCTGCATGTATAACCAACATCAAAACTTCCATTTCTATGCTCCTCTCCCAACATATAATTTGCATTATAAAGGTCTATCTATAACTAATCCATCAAGACCAAAGCAGGAATGGATTTGGGATCCTGTTGTGGGCATCCTGCTGAAGTTAACACTTTCAACACTGTTGAAAGCCCTTTGACTTTCAACAGAAGGGGAACCAGTACAAGGATGTAAGTGAAGGATGTGCTGCTGCTCTTATCTAGCCTGGATGCTTGTTCCTCAGGTGAATAAGAGGTTGAATCGTTCACATTTCCTGATGGAAGTTGGGAAGCAGGCCTAGGGCCTGTAAAGTTTAGCAAAAGATTTCAATTCTCATCTTTCTTACCCAATTTTTGGGACGAATGACTGCTGCATAGCTAATGTGGAGAATTTTCAAGAAAAAGCTATTTAAGTTCTCTCCGTGATGCACAATTTTTGAAAGCTTAGAGGGAGTCCCTGTGGATTGGAGACCAGGTGCATGCATGGCTGGAGTGCATGGCAGCCTTGGGGGTATAGAAAGAATATGTATGATACCAGGAGGGACTGCTTTTCTGTGTCTTTCAAATGCAAAGTCTCACTGCATGTTGCAAATGTAATACACCACAGAGACCTCTTCTTAATCCAGGTCATATGCAGGAGGATTCCAGGTGGATGTTTTCTTTCCCTTGAGATGCTTTGCATCTTCTCTTTGCTTGCTAACTCTATGACTTTGAAACAAAGGCTGTATTTTGTTCTGCACATCTCAGACAGGAAACAATACTGCTTGTGAAGAGTCAGAAGAAATTTCTCTGGAGGACAAGGCATCCTCCTCTCCCACTGTGGCCTTGTAGCAGACTGCGTGCTGAGGGTGGTGAGGGGTGCTGCTGTTCTGGCTGCTGCTGCAGTGATAATCAGTGCCTGCACACATTTCAACTCGTTCATGGAAGTGTGTGTCTTCCTCAGGGATGCTGGGGGGCACCAGCAGCACACCCTGCACACACCAGCACCTCTCTGCTATGTCAGAAAAAAAGCACTTTATAGACAAACCATATAGTGCTTTTTCCGACTGATTTTAAGATGTTGCATACCGCCTCAGCTCCTGCATGGTGGGAAACCAAATAATTCATTATACAATTAATGTAAGTCTGAAACTCATGGGAGAAACACTGTGATTAATTGTGAGTAATGTAACGGTTATGCTACAGAGGAGAAATTAGGAATGTTTTGTCACTTAGTGTAAAGAATTATCAGAGGGCAGCTTATTACCATACTAACTACTGCCATTTAGTTATGAAGTCACAAACTGTCTGCAACATGATTTAGACATTTTCCACAGTAATGCACCATTCCTACTATCCAGATGCCAAATACTGTTTTGAAATTTTTTAGATTAAATTCTTCAAAAGTCCTCAGATGACATTATCATTGAAACTCTGTCCAACATAGTTTTCTCAAGATAGCAAATTAATTTAATGACATATTCTCTGACTAGGAGAACTGATCAGAGCTCAACTGAATAAAAGGTTCGCATTCAGATACTGGGACAATTGCTGTACTTGAGCAGGCACTATTCACACCCCTCCTTTTCTGGATTTACTGTTACATGGGTACTTATGTGAAGACATGGATATTTAATCACATTCACAGAACCTTTCCCTCTGATGTATTACTTTAGCTAGCTTTGAAATGAAGTTTGTTGGTAAGTACACTAATGTACTTCAGTACACTGGCATGGCTGAAGTTGATTGTAACTGATGAGAAACGGCACATCTCTGTAGTAAGTGATCAGTAAATGTGGGGTCAACTAGCCAGCTCTGCAAAATAGCCAAGGGGAAAATAAAGAGGAAGGAAAACGAGGAGTCCCTCACATGCCACTATGCACAGCTGATGGTGAGAGCATTCCTGTGTGCCCCCCTGCTGTCTCTGGGACATCCCAGACTACTTCAGCCCCTGGAAAAGCTTCTATTGGTTGATAAGATTTATTTGTTGTTCTCCTGGCTATGCTGTTTCTCTCAGTGAAGGCTCTAACAATATGCAGACATCTTCTGATATAGGAAATGTTAGAGAAGGCAGAAGCCTGTAAGTGAAAAAAGCATGCAGACAAGAGCAGTGGCACTCAGTCCTAAGGTTTCCACTTAATCACCATGGTATCCTGTTGTGCCTAGTTATTACAGTGTATAGATAGATATCTGCCAGGGAGAACTCCAGCTACTGCAAGCACGACCATGCTATTACATGACCATGCTTCTAAAGGACCTTTGTTGCATATATTTCCTTTGTATTTTTAAAAGACCATTTTTCCTCCCTCCTCACAAAATCCTATGCAGGTAGAGACCCAGGAGGTCAGCTGGCTTGTAACATGACATAATTTCTTGTGTCTGTCTTCAGCTACTTGTCCAAATTCACTGCTCTGATTCGTAGTGCTTGAATCAATATCCAGATACACAGGGCACAATTCAGCTGCCAAAACATGCCTCAAGGTGTTCCTGCCTTAATGTCTCCTTTATGAGGACATGGGTATCCCACATGCCTTATGTCATGTGACCCCATTTTATGCCACAAAATCCTTAATACCTTAGTTCATCTCCAAGGGCAACAGTCATCTCCAAATAGGCAATGGACTCTTACCAACAGTTCGGTGTCCCTGGTCTGGTGGCACTACAGCCATGAGCGTGGGATGCTGCTGGGATCACAGTCCAACCTTGCTGGGAAGCTTTGCCACTCGTGGAGAGGCAAAAGTGCCAGTCTCCTTGATGGCCTGTGCTCACCTGGCTCCACAACTTTGCCTCACACTGCCTTGGAAATGCTGCTTCCGTGCCAGGGATCTGTGCCACAGCCCCAGCTTCCCAGGGCCAACTGTGCTTCCCCACCCAGGGCACTGGGACCAGGGGCTGGGTACAACAGGACACCTTGCAATGCTGCTCCATGGTCTGGGCACTTTGTCATCTCTGCCCCCATTACACTTCAAACAGATTCCCTGCACACGTCTGTGTGGCACCTCATAGCACAATCAAAACCAAAGCATCACCATCATAATATATGTTAACAAAAAACCTCAAACAAAAGCAATTACCAACAGAGTAATTAAGAGTTGTGATGGTCTCGGGGTAGGGGTAAATATTTTTATTTCCCTGAAAATAATTCCATTAAAAGCAATGGCAATACAGATACATAGATACCAAAAAACCATCCTATTACTTTATTTTTCAAAATCTTAAATATGTCTTTACACTAGGTTGCAATTTTGCTGTTGGGTGAAATTCCCTTTGTGAAAGTTACCTGTCATTCATCTCAAGCCCAGTAGTTCATTTTTGCATGTGCCATAACTCGATGCCTGCACATTGAGGAAAATATCCAAGCTTAATGAATTTCTTATGCCTCTGGTTGTGTTTATCAGATACTATTTCTGCTAGTCATGGAATATGTCTACCATTGCATGCTGCTGGTGATCTGTCTGATCCAACAGGATCAAAGGACTTGCAATACTTTTTTGAGTTAGTGCAACCTCTAATCAACCTCTCAGGAATATTAAGGAGCCAGGAATGGGTGAGATATTTGTCTCTCCATTTGCAAATTAAGCTAATGTGAAGACTGTCTGGATTTTTTAAAAGACATCAGTATATAAAAAATTATTATGCTTAGCATTTAGATGCATAGACGTGTGATGAATGGTGCATGAGGTCTCCAATATTTGCCATTAGAGAAGACATTAACTTTTTTATTATTACATATGAGTAATTGACAAGTTAATTAATGTAGCCCAAAGTGTCACCAAGTTGGTTCCTTGCTCTTTTTCTTTCACCTTTTCTTTATCCTCAGCATTCAACAAAGTTACTTGAAGGTGTTTTCACTGAAGTCATTAAGGCTTTTCACAAGCATAGTTTTGTGGTGACGGGGACCTGCAGTCAAGAAACATCAACATTACAATGTGCAGTCATTGTTATTTATCATCTTTGCTGCAGACCTGGTGAAAGCAGGTCCTAAAAATGATAGCAGTGTTGCTACAGAAATCAGTGACATATCCCACAGGGAACAGCCTAGAAAATGTCTCCCTTTGATCCTGTTAATATAAATCAACCTGACAATCAATGTCAAGGATGACTGTCAGCCTCAAACTACCATGTAAGGGAAAAAGAGGCTTCTTAGAAAAAAAAAATTGAGATGGACAATTCAGCTAATGTTGATATTATACCTGAGGCCAGTAATTTACAAGTCTAAGGTCAGGCATTTGACTAGAAAATATTAGGAAATTCAGCTTTGATTGCTAGTGTCAAATCCTGTTTTTTTCTTTAGGGAAAAAACACATTTTCACAGATAGAGTTAAAACTGCGTGACAGCTAAAATGTGGGAAGCAGCAAAGTCTTTGTTTATGTTACCCTGGGCTATTTGGTGTTCTTATTACTAGTTATATAATAAAATAATGAAGTGATATTGCTTTGTTTATGTTCAGTTGTCAAGGAGAAGGAGCAATACTCTCTGAGCTATCCAACATGCCTCCCAGCCTTTTTGATTAAAAAAGACAATTGCTCAAGATTTGTGGAAGCATCTCACCACCTGTATTAGGAAACATCTCTCTCTAAAAAATTCCATTATGAAACAATTTCCATTAAGAAACACATTCTGTCTGTTTCCCAAAGAGGCAGTGTGTCTGTAAAAAGCACAGGTTGCCATCTTGTTCTGCACCTTGTGTACCCTTTCTGCTCCCAAAGGTTTTGACTTTCAGTTGTGATGCTGTTTATGGCTTGTGAGCCAGATAACTCCATAGCAGCACAGATTAGCCCATTCCTTTGTTATCTCTCAATACTATAAAAATTAATATCCTTGGATGATAATAAACAGTTCCTGGACTTGCAATACTGTCAATGATTTATTGTGGCTCTCGGTAGCGATTCATCCAGATGTAGGACAGCAGACATCCCCAAGTGGCACATCACAAAGGGTAAAAAACTACAAAGAAGGAATTATGAAAAAAAATTTTTTTTCACCATGTAGTTATAAACAGATGGTAAAATTTTGAGCTTTGAAACTTGTATTTCTCTGACATTATCTGAAATCTAAGAGCTGACGCTTGTATGTGCCTGCTTTTTCAGATTATGAGTCTGCTTTTTGGGCTGTCGCTGAAGGAGACATTTAACCAATTACTTGTCTGTTTAAACCATGGAAGGCAAGAGCTGCCTGGTGTTCAGAGCAATGTGGTGAGCAGAACTCTAGTGACAATCTGCAAGTATGCATCTCCTCAAGACTGCTCCTGCCTCTCCCTTTGATCTGGGGCAAGGGGTGTCACTTCTTTATTGCAAACCACATCCCAGGGCACATCAAACACGTCATAATCAGTCAGTCAAAAGAGGTGATCATCCCACTGTGGTCAGAGCTGGCACAGCCTCACCTGTGTTCTGTGTGGAGTTCTGGGCACCACAATTTAAGAAAGATGTGAAGGAGCTCAAATGGGTTCAGAGGAGGGCAGCAAAGATGTTTAAGAAGCTGGAGGGAATGTCCTGTGAGGAGTGGCTGAAGACTTTGGGCTTGTCTAGTTTTGAGAGAAGGATGCTGAGGGACAAACTTACTGCTCTCTACAGCTTCCCAAGAATGAGAAAGCAGAGGGGGAGGTGCTGATGTCTTCTCCCTGGGCTCCTGTGACAAGATGCATGGGAAGGGTTCAAAGTTTCACCAGGAGAGGTTCAGACTGAACATTAGAAAGCATTCCTTTACTGAAAGGGTGGTCAAACACTGGAACAGGCTTTCTAGAGAGGCAGTCATTGCTCCAAGCCTGTCAGTGCTTAAGAGGCATTTAGACAATGCCCTTAAAAATATGATTGCAACTTTTGGTCCACCCCAAAGAAGTCAGGCAGTTGGCCTAGATCACCCTTGTAGGTCCCTTCCAATTCTGTTCTATTCTATTCTATTCTATTCTATTCTATTCTATTCTATTCTATTCTAATACCTGAATTATTTGATTTGGGTATTTGACCAAGCAGTCGACAGCATCTTCCACAATGCAGTTTTCCTCCTACTTAATGAAAGAGAGTGGTGGTGATATTAAAAGTGTTTAGTATGCTTTTTTGTGGTTCCCTCAAGTTAGTAAGCCTGGATTTTACTCAGTGTTTGAAACTGTATTATTGTACACAGTACATAAGTACAAGATTTTGTGCACAATACACAGAGCATAATTTTCCAGAGTTCCTACATTTTGAAATTTTGGATTTCTTTGCATCTCATACATTTTAATAAATCATAAAAATACTTTTCACAACTAACATTCTCAGTTGTTTCAAAGACAGATAGACTTCATGCTGCTTTATCCCCTACCAGAGGCATCTGCACCTCCTCCATGCCAGCAGGACATGGAGTGGACAAGGATAGCATCCTCAGAAAGGGTTGGGAGATTCACCTCCACATAGTCACTGAAAATGGAGTTCAGTTTTAAATTACTTCAGGCTTGTGAATCTAAAAATGACTGTAATATGCCTAAGCAGCTTGTAGAGCAGAGCCCAAAGCACAGTCTTTTTCCATGGAAAATTAGTGGAGTCACAACAGTGATTTTACCATCAAGTTGCTGGCAAAGACTTGGGAAATGTTTCTCCTCATTTTTTTTGTAACACACAGTTGGATATATTAATTCTTGGTATGACCAAGGAACATTCTTTGGTGTCCCAGGAATTTGGAGACCCTCCTTGGTAGGCCTTGTTAACTTGAAATAAAGCTGACCATATTGATTGACTAGACTTTACCTTCTCTTACAATATGTGTCCTAAAAGAGAGGAGTTCTTGTCAAGTTTCAATCAGTTAAAGTTTTTAACTTTTCAAAATGTTTCATAACAATCTACTGACAAAGGTGATATCCGGGAAGAGTGGAAGTCAGAACACGGAGATGAAATAAGCTCGGTGAGGTGTCACAAGAAATCACAGTAATAGGTGCAGAGGTTCCTGATGTGCAGCCCTCTGGTCTGATCTCTTGGTGGCATTGCCTTCATCTTTCTTGACCCAATGTCATTTTCAAAGTGTCCTGTGAGCTCCTTCTCTTCCAAAATGGAAAACTATTGTATCCTACACAAATCAATTAAATTAAGATAGGAACACAAGACAAAGCCTTGCTGATGTTTGGTCTCTTTTCTTTTTCCACAAGGATGCTGTTATGCTCAATGAGTTTTCCTTCACTTTTCATGCTATTTTAAAAATGGTGTGTAAAATTATCCTAACTATTTGTCTCAACAGTGCTACCCCAGCCCATAATCCTGTCTGTGCTAGTAATGTTGATTGTATGGCCTTTTTGGCAGTCCAGATCTCATATCAATAGCAAACAAAAACCCTGAAAGTAATTTCTTTCTTCATCTTTCTCTAATTCTGCACATAATTATGCATGCATAAAATAACCAGTTATTTTCAATATTTCCACGCATGTTTTTTGTAGGGTACCCAGACTACTCTTTTCCCTCCCATTTTGTGACCAGATGGGTTTATACACATCCACGTGATAGCAAAAATTTTATAGTCCTCTTTCCCTTGCTGGCATCCCTATTTCTCATATTATTTCTCTCTAATTTTTTATTTTTTATCTGATAATATGCATCAAAACCAGTACTTTTAAAGGGCTCTGAGATGTCTGAAGTAGGAGTTGTATGAATCAGAATATGGAGTTTTTCACAGTTTTATAAAAAAAAAGAAAAAAGAAAAAAAAAAAGAAAATGTGTGTTACATGATTTATATCACTTTGCTCCTATTTTAGCCAAATTTACTCTATCCTTTTAGCTTTGTAATAGATTCTGTTATCTCTGATTTCTGTGTGACAAAGTATGGACACTGAAGAAAGGCAATACACTACCAGATTTAGTTGTCTAATTACAAGTTACAGTTAGCTAGCCAATCCAAATATAGAAGGATCCTTAAAACAATCATTGAGTTTAATTTCAAACAAGATCAAGTAAGCACCACAGTTGTGCCTTTATGTTAAAATTTGACTTTTGAATACTTTTCTTATCCAAGAGATATATGCCATGTCTTTTTTATGAAATTAGTTCTTCTATTAATGACAAATATTTCTGAACATGAAATTAAATACATGGCTTTCACTAGTTAACATCAAACTCTGCCACATTATGGATATCAACAAGGGAATGACTGTCCTTGTCCCCACTACATTTGACACAGTTGTCATTTTGCAGTGCTTCCCCTGCATACATACACACACCCCCCTTTTAAATTTCTTTTCTTCTTCTCCCATCCACTCTGAACCCAGTGGTGCTTTTAGCATTGCTTTTAATGACTCCTTTGAAGTCTGTCACTTCTGTTACAAGAACTAAATTGGAAGACGTTTAACACCCCCTATTTCATTTTCACTATGAAAAATAGAGTATTAAATGCAGGGAAGCACCAGTGGAAGACACATCCAGATCCACATGGGACTGATTTTATTGAGGGTGGTTCTGTGAGTTGTCTGTGAGTTTATTGCTCCATTTCCCTCTCAATGTGGCTGGGGGATACAGGAGAGAGCTCTGGCCTTACCCATTGCCTTCCTGCAGCTGCCCTGGCTGCTCTGCTGTGTTTTGTTCACATGAATATTAAAGATGTTTTCCAGTTAGGCTTGTTTCATCCCAGGAGGCCTAGCAGATTGCTGTGACTCCTTCCCTGTCTCCAACTACTTCCCACAGCATCCCACAGTCTGCAGTGAAACATCCTCCTCTGAGCAGTCAGGCTCCACACCTGGCTCATCCCTGCAGTCCAACCTGTGGAGAGAAGGCTGCAGTCCAGCACCCTGTGGAGAACAGCTCTTCAATTGACAGATTTTCTGTGTTCTGTTCAAATATTTGGTGCTCAGTGTTTCCCAGTAAATCCTCACCTTAGGGGGTGAAATCAACAGCTGTAGTGATAATTCTGCAACTGCCTTATCTAGAGAACACTAATGGGATTGTAAATGGAAAACAAAAGCAAAAAATATATTGATTGCCCACTAGTTTCACAAAAAAATTGCTGTAAGACACAGCTTTAATTGTTAAAGCAAGCAAGAGGAAAAACCTTACTGAAGATTTTTAAAACACCAGTAAGTTGCTTCTGAGCTTGGCTTCAGAAAATCTTCAGAAATCTGTCTAGGAAATATTAAAGATTGCCAGGAAGCAGCAAATATCTGACAAGGATGGCAGAAGCCATTCCCAAAGACAACAAACTTTATGTTCCTGAACTTCCAAGTGGTAAAGAATCCACTAGAACAGTAATGTGAAATAACTCCAAATATCAGAGCAGAAGTCTCTGCTGTAATATTCCTTTCCTTTGCCAGGCTTAGATAGAGTCATTATGCTGTTATAAATACTCTTGTTTAAGAAACAGGTTTGAACACAGCCTTTAAGCGAAATTGCACAAGGAGGCAAAGGAAACCACGTCCTGTATTTGGTTTGTTTTTAGCTGGATATGCTCTTCTCAAAGTACCACTCCTGCCAACCATGGGCAAAACATTGCAGGACAATCAGAGAGAGAACAGTCATGACCCTGTTAGGCTACAGAAGCAAGATAAACCTGAGCTATAAATTATGGGAAACCCAGGCTGGTTTTCTTTGCTTGGTTGATTATTTTTATATATGTTTGCAGTTACAGCTTGGAGCTCCCTGTGTCTGATTAGGATTGTTAAATAACCAGAGCATCCAAATATATTCAGCTGATAGGATATGCATGACTTTGCAAATAATGATGTCAAGTTGTCAGAGGAGAGATCATAACCCCTAGAAGTTTAATATTGCCCTTTCTCAATATTTTGGTTTTTATTTTCCCTCCACACTGTACATTAAATTCATATGAACTTGAATGATATTTCAATTTGTTGAAAACTTAAATTATAAATGAGTTTGTGCAGCTGGAAGAAAATTATCCCATATAAGTGTCATTTTTGAGGGATTGCAATAAGGGAATTTGAACCCACTCTCAAATGAGACAAAATTATCAAGATATGTTCAGCAGTGTTTGTAGCACACATTAAAGTGAAGCAACTCTGTGGCTCAGGCCTTTCCTTATATGGCTGGATTCTCCATCCTTGGATTCCATGTAAATGATTTTGTGTCCTCCTGTGGAAAGACAACCTCATGCTTGTGCTCTCCCCTACATACCAGACTGATTCATTGACCCAAACTCACTTTCTGATCTCCAGGTATCTCCTTCAACTTCTTGACATCTGAGGAGCTGTCAGTTCCAGCCTGCATCCCAGTGTCCAAAAGGGCTTTTTCCTGGCTCCTGCTGTAATTCCCTCTCCCCACTCTGTGCTCCATTTCATCTTTTGAAGAGGAAGTATTTTCACCCCCATTTAACACCATCACCACCTCAGCCCAATGCCTTTGAACCTGTCTCATTGCTGAAGGTGTCCTGCTAAGGGTGTTCTCTCCCTAGCACTCAGATGGTCCTTGATGCCTCTTGAAACAGCTCATGGCATGAAGGGCTTCAGCTGCAGCCAGAATCACGAAAGGAGTGAGAATTGTGTCTCCAGAGGCCCTGACACAGTTTGATTCCCTGTCATCACTGCAGCCCTGTCAGACCTAAAGTGCTGGAGGAACCTGTTCCCACCAGCCTTGCTCTGGGCTCCCAGGGGAAACACTCAGCACAGACACAGCAGAAACCTGCTCAGGCTGGTGACACACATTTCTGAGCTGGTCTACAAAGCTCTCCAGCTGCTTGGGGGAAGGCTGGTTTACATTTGACAAGAGCAAGAAAAGGTCATGTTTTATGTCTGGTGCACTCTGCATATTTCTGCGCCTCTTAAACAGCAGCAAGCCACTGTGGGTCTCAATTGTGAGTCTCTTGAAAAGGGATTTGAATGCTTTTCTCATATAATAACAGCAGAACTACAGTGGTGTAATGGCAAAAGCATTTTCAAAGAGACAGCCATTTCTCAATTTTCTTTTTCTGCTGAAAGACAATGCCAGAAATCACTGACGTTTATGCTGCAGAGTCTGTTGAAATGGGTAAAAATAAAGTATTTATGCAAATAGAAGCACACAGATAAATAGAGGCAGACATATAGATGTATGCATGTGTACCTGTATAATCATGAACAGAATATATACAACAGCCCCAGTGTTACTCTCTGTTTCTGCAAAACTGAGTTGATATGAGAGGAGCAAGCTTTGGTCAGGGTCTGGGGAAGAGGAGACTCCTAAATCGTCAAAAGCATGACAGGATAAGCAGGATTACTCAGAGGTGCTGAGCATCCCTGCATCAGCAATAAACATGCTCAGATACATAAGCCTCCATCCTGGTCCCAAAGACCTTCACCTACTGCTCTGTCCTGGCACCAGCATCAGTAGTGCTGGTCACAGGTCACACTGCTTGCAGGGAAAATGGGATCTCCCTCCTCCCTCCTCTCTCCACTGGGAGCACCAGAGACATCTGGCGTGGGAAGAGGTGTGGATCTCCTGTGAGTTTGGGGTGAGAATTTCCACTCTTTTCCCCTACTCACTCAGTTTGTGTTTCACAGCCCCCCACCTTCACCACCTGAAGCCCTGCAGTACTTCCAGCTCTGGGAGCAGCAGGATATGCAGTGAGCACCGAGCTCTCTGTGGCATGGCAGCAAAGCCTGCAGCAGTGTGAAGAAACTCCCTCATTTTTTATGTATATACTGGGAGTCTCCTGTCCAAGCAGATGCACAGACCATCTGGGGGAACTGCAGTCCCTCTGGAATGGAGCATGGACTTTAATCTGGCCTCCACAGACTGAAGACCAGTGTCATTGCTGGATGGGCCAGCTTTCCATGCAGTAAAACATGCAGATACTCACTCCTGATGTTGTAGCCCAATTTCTTCCAGCCATGCTGGGTCAGACAGGTGGTCCATCCATCCCAGCACCCTTCATTTGTGAGCACCCATGTCTGAAGTAGCAAACAGAAACTTCTTTTCTGCCTCAGAATCCTCAGGCTTAGATCTGAATGAATTGAAGAAGAAGTTTCATTTCCTAAAATTTAGGGAAAAAAACTCCATGGTTTATATTGCAATGTGGAAGTTTACATATTTTTCATGAGAGAAGAAAGTACCTTACACAGCACTGCAAAAGGAAATCTATCCCCTGGAGATTCATTTTGAGCTCACAAAGAGAAAAAACTAATATCTGTGAGGAAAGCCAGCTTGCTTATCCGCTCTTCATCTTCAAGTAGCCTGCAGTCTTCAGCACATTCACTCACATTCTTCATCAGAAAATTTAGCACTGGTTTTCTTCGTTCCTAGACTTTCCAAGAGCTTTTCTCTTTGACAGCCAACAAGGATTGCAAAGGAGCACTCATTTCCCCAGCTTGTCATTTTTGCAAATCTCTCTGAAATGAAATGCCTTCACAGAGACTTTGTTGATACAACAGAGAGCAGTATTTAAAACATTCGTGAAACTCGCTTGGCACAAAGAGTCTCCTGGTGGATATGGCAAGAGTACTACTCAGCTTTGGGTTTAAACATATCCAGTAAAGCAACTGAGTAATTTTTGCCAATGACGCTGGGTATTCCATCTGTGCAAATCCCATCTGTCTAATTTAGATCAATCCACTTAAAGAACATTACTGGCTGTCATGCCTTTGAGAGATTTTCTCCATTCTTCACACATGTCAGAGCCTGCGGTCAGAGTGCTGAGCAATGGGAGACCCAACAGTTCTTCATCATAACAGAGTTTTCGGTCTCACACTGAAGAATAAACAGGTCTGCATTCAGCAGCATCGTGATTGTTATAAATTATGAATAGTGCTTATCCACAGCCAAGAAATCTCTGATTTGTGCTGACAGACCACTCAACATCAGTATATCACTAGTGCATGTGCAAGCGTAATCCCAGTTGTTTACCAGGCTTGTGGGAAAGGGAGCAGTAAAACTGGGAGGTTCTACTTCTCTCCTTGAAATTTTAGTCATCTGCAAAAATATTTTCTCTTTTGCAGCAGTAAAATGACTATTATATGCGATATTTACATAGAGTGTTTCCAGATATCAACAGAGCTCAGTACTGTCTCCTCTGGGTTTTTATTAAGACTTAGACCTTTTAATTGTTTCTGTTTTCTATATAACCAGATTGCAAAGCAGACCTGACAGGACAGTTCAGATCTGATTTCAGCATGGATTTTGGAAAATTGCTGCTTTTCACTACGGCACTACTGTGACATAGTTGTGTGGAACTGCTCCCTTTTTCCAACAGACACCAGCTTACCCTGGCAGGGTAAATCACTTCCTTGTAATGTCAACCTTGTATTTTTAAGCTGATACATTTGAGCACCCTCAGTGCTGAAGATTATCCCAGCTAGCAATTATAGTACAATTTACATAAATATGATGCAGAGCTATTAGAAAAAAAGACTGCAGGCAACTCCCTGCCTGCTGGGCTCCTTGTTCCACACAGCCTTCTGCCTCCCGAGTTAGGCATGGCCAGCAAAGATGCCCAGGGCCATGAGCCCCCATACTCCCTGGGAGCTTGCAGGGTGTGCCAGCCCTTCACTTCAGCATCCCCAAATGCCCCTCGGCTGAGGCACATGGAACAGAGGTGCTTATTATTTTCATTTCAGCTGCTAAACAATTTGTCCTTTACATCCAGTAACCTAAAATTGCTTTCCAATCCTCCAAAATTCCTGGAGTACCTACCACCTTTACCCAGCCCCCCTCCCAGGTCTAAATCTTAACAACATACTGCCTTTAGTAATTAAATATTTTCTCTAACTCCATAATATTTTGATTGCCTTATCCTCCAGCACCATGTTGCAAACTATATTGGGAATTGTCTATCAATTTCTCCCACAGCTTCTGGCAGAGTTGCTAAGAGATATCAGATGTGCTCTGGAAGGAAATCTGATTGTAAATAATAGCACAATATATCCCTAACTTCAAAGAAGACACAGATCCCTACTCCAAAAAAGTATGTCTCTAGCTGTAGAGTTGGCAACTCATTTTCCTGATGCAGAACTCTATACATTTCCTATGTATAGAAATACAGAGAGAAATATTTAGAGAAATATTTAGAAATATTACTCACAAAAAATCCCAAAGACAAAACAAAAAACCCTAAAAATATTTAAGTTATTTTAATATAGAATAAAAGACTGTGAAATATAATTTACTTACATTTTTATGTATCAGTTTGTATAAGATGGTTAAGATTACTTTTTGGTGTCAAGTTCTTTACTTAAGAAGAGCATGATTTTCAGGCATATCTCTCTTTTCAGGCATTTTCTCTCTTTTTCATATCTCAAGTGAGGTGTTTGTAGTTTATTTTCACTTACTGTAACACTGAAAATTCCCCATTCATATCATAGCTTGATGTGAATAGTATCAGTATAGGCACAACCAGCGCTGGTAGTTACTACTAAATACTACTATTTTCTTTTTAGCTGAGATAGGTAGAAGTGTCAATGCAACTTGCAGTACTTACAGTTTTTATATGATTTATTTTTTCTTGCAGCTAAAATTGTAGTCCTCTACATACAGGTTTTGTATCTACTCACTGCCTACACTGATATCAGGGAAATACTGAAAAAAACCAGCAATTTGATTGCTAAATAGTCCCCTGTTTCTCCTTTTACTTCTCTTGAGGATCAATTCACTATTCAGTCTAAAAATATGCAGTATTATACATGTATGAAGGCTGTTTTTGCTGGTGTGACAGAGATGTATTTGGAGCATCATCCCTCTTCCAGGCAGAGATTTTTTGGGAGAAAACAGGAGAGCAGCCCTCCCCCCTGTAAAGCCAGGCTGTGTTTTGGGAGCACTGTGAGCCAGGTGTCCTCCCTGCTCGTCCAGACAGGTCGGCAAGAAAGGTCCTTGCATTTATGAATATGGTTGAAAACCCCTAACATGTATTTTGCTTGGAGAGACAACAAATTTACCTGCAAGGGCATTCCCATAGACACCTGCCCATCATGACACAGAGATGACTTAGCTGGTCAAGACAACATTTTCACAGCATGGATCAAAACAATTTTCAGTTTGGCTACCAAAGCAATTTCCACTTTTTTTTTGTAACTACTTCTTCCTGGAGAGTGTTTGATTTGCTCCACAAGGACAGCAAAGCTACTTTAGGCTTGCAGACAGCGAACATGAGAAGGTGTCTGTCTTGCTTGCATCCCCCTTGGGCAAGTTTGAAAGCCTCTGCCTCAGCCCTGCATGAGGCCAACAAACATGGGGCACACTCTGCCTGTGCAGGGACTTTCATTAGCAGGACCAGACCAGGACGTCTTCTACTGGGTACCTTCCCAATGGAAATTTCACACATGTTGGCAAAACAATGCTTGGAAAAGCAGTTCCTGTAGGCTGTAAGGAAAGTAGGAGTCTCCCCTGCACTGTGATTTTGCATGTCATGACCAAATTCCAAATCACCCAGAGCTTTGACACAAATCTGCATGTCTCCTCTGAACGGCCACTGTTCCAAGAACACTGTTTTCACTATTTTCAGCCTCTCTTGGTGTATCATAACATAAACAGGAGAGGAAGAGGTTTTAGGTGAGACAGATGGAAACAAAAGGTTCAGCAATAACCTGGCTCACTGGTTTGCAGGTCAGGGCCTTTCCTCCAGTCTGTCTTTAACTGGAGCAACTTCTTTCATGGTTTTCTTTGCATCACGTCAAGCAAAGGAAATTCAGCTTCCTCTCCCCAGAGACTCCAGTTCCTGCTCTCTGCCTCCATGCCTGTTCCTTTCTGCAGCCCAGAAACTCCCTGTGCACACACACTGCTGCTCTTAGAGTGGCATCACCTCTCTGGAGGCCCTCACCTGCCCCAGTGAGCAGTGGTCGAACAAAACATTAAATTACATTATACAACTTTTCAAATTAATTACTTTGTGGTTTGATTGTAATGTGATATGTTCTACTTACACTTTTGCTGTGAGATGGCATCTATGTGACTAAGATACTTCAGATATTTTTCCAAGGTGGAATGGTTAGTGGAACATAAATCTCACTGAAAATGGGCAAAGCATAAAATGAACTTGTCTACCAGGTCTTTTCAAAGTGCAGTTTAGAGCAGCCAATTCCTTGGCTATTTCACCTTTTCTCTATAAAATGTAATACTTCACGTTTTCCAGCCAATGCACTTAGGCAAGGAAGTGAAACAAAGCAGTTTCTCTCTGATACTTTTGCAGTTTCTCTTCAGTTTGGGAACTTGTTGGAGTAAATGAATTCTCTCTCTGAAGACTCTCAGAACACAGTAGCTGTACCAGTTCCACATACTCCTCATCCATATAGCAGTATCAGCCAGCATAGGAATACTGGAGTCTACTTTCAGCAGAACATATGCTAGGCTAGGAACATATGATTTAACACCTACTCTGAACTCCAACACACATCCAGTGTGAGTGGTAGGAAGACACATCACGTCAATCACATGGCCTGCTGGAACAGCAGTATCTGGGATTATATATATATCAACATATATTTGTTTGGGATTGTAGCTAAAATTCACAACAGATTAGCAGGAATGAGCATTGCTGTTCTGAGGTGTCCCTCCTCATTCCAGGCTGCACTCGAGCCATGTTTACAACATCCTCTTTGCAGAGGAAAGCCTGTTAAACCACAAACTCAAGAAAATGTTACTTTCTTTAGAACACACTAAAAAATCTTTTTGTGAATCATCACCAGCAGCTGCAAGTTTAAATTCCAAACGAAATTGTAAGGAAAAAAGAAAATATGATAAATGCTACTTGGGTACAGGGAAGTGTACTGCAGGGCATGGAAATTACAGTAATTCAGATGCCAGGAGGTCAAGCATCAATCTGTAAATTTTCTTTGTAACAAATTAATGAAGCATCTGTGGTGTTTTCCCAGACTCACTTTTCCTTTCAGAAATTTATTAATTGTAGCATTCTAGACAAAAAAATGTTGAAGAAATTCTGTTAATGCTTCTTTTTCACACTACTATTGTGATCTATGTTTATTTAAATGGTGTTCTTTATTTTTGTCATTTTCCCTGCGGCTTGAAGAACAGGTGTTCAGATACAGCTCCAAGCTGTCAAAAATAAAACTGGCAAGGACTTTAACAGGCACAGGGCTGAGGAAATACAAGAAAGTTGTAATTTTTGAAAAATTAAATGCCACATAGGATTTTTTAGACTACATAATGGTTGCCCAGAGGATATTTTAATTTAGATTTCATCATAAACACAAAATGGAATTATGGTTACGATGAGACTGATGGTAGAGAACTGGACTTCTCTTGTCTTGCATTTCTTTGCAAACTTAACAAAAACACTGTGGATCAGAACCTGTCAAGATTGATTCTGATCCCTTTCCTGAGGCCTAATTAGGGGGACACTTACTCTAGAGAGACCACTTATATAGACTGCTGGGGGAAGATGTATCCTTGTGTAGTGTTTTTCCCTCTTTTCACTTTGCCCTCCTGACTGTCCAGATAACATTGACTTATGGGGTCAATTTTCTCATTGAACAGCAATACAAGTTTATTGTGTGGCTTTTTCCCAGTATCCTACAGACATGTGCTGGAACAATATGAGTAGGGGAACCCTGTTATTTGTAGCAAGGTCTGCAACAGAAAGTACATATCCAACTATCTGTTTCTTCTGAGAAGTTCCCACAGGCCAAGTTTTTCACTCCTTGGTTGAGTAAATGTGTGTAATTCAGCAGGAAGTTCTTATCAGGACTTTAGAAAAGAGAAGCACAGTGAGTTGTTTTTGCAAAAATGAAAAAAAAAAAAAAAGTGAATACTTTCAAAGAAATCACTGCTCCTTAACAGCTGAATCACCATCAGGGGCTGGCCTAGCTTATGGATTAATCAAGATGAATGGAACACATAATTTACCACCATTCTAACAAGGTACTTTTAAGAAAAAGGAAAACCTTCAAAAATAGGTTTTTGTGCAAAACCACCAAGTGACAGTAAAATAATGAGTACATTCTATTGCTGCCTAAAGAAAATGAAAGATAAATAACCAAAAGTTAGACTCATTTCATATCCAGGTTTTCCAGCATTTCAACCAACTCCAATACAGTGCAGAATAATTAGTATGAAGAGAATTAAAACTGAATAAAGAATTACAAACAGATCAAGAGACCCTGAACTGGCATGAGAAAGATGTAGCAGTGCTTTGGGTGGGCTGCTGCTTCACTTCAGGCTATGGTGACGACAACAATGATGGACAACTGATACATAATTGGGTTTGTTCCCTTAAAGGGCTTTGTATAAGGACTTCATTATTAACATCAGAGCTAATTGCCTAATGCAATCTAAAAAACTACAGCTGTTAGTTGCAATCATACAGCAGTAATGGAGCACAGAGTGCTTCTTTCAGTGCTTAGGAAAACAGAAGTGACTTAAGGCTGATGCACCACTCCTGTGAATAAACTAAGCCAGGAGATGAGATACCTACCGGCAAAAGTCTGTACAGCTGCTTACTTTTCGCTCATACAGCTTGGGAATTTCAGTGCTTCTGCTCAGAAGTAGCAAAGCAGTAATTTCACAGATCTACCAGGAAGCTGCCTAAATCAGTCCCAGAAAGGGTCAGCACGTGGAACTTCACTCAACTCCTCCACAAAGAAGGAAAACCTCTCACCCCTGCCATGCTCCTGGAGATGAACTTCTGGTGCTTTTTGTTTTCAGTTGTGCCTCTGTATTCTGTGTCTACGTACATTGTATGTGCAACCACTATAAAAGTGTCAAAAGCAAGAATAGTGAGGTTCCAGTTGAAAAGTGGCACTGAAACTATTGAGAAAACAGAAAAGAGGGAGGTTATGTTTCTTATCAGCTGCAGGAGGCACAGAGCCAGAAGCTGCTGACGCTGAAATGTGCCAAGGAAATGCCACAGAAAAGCCTAATGGGAATCGTCACTTTCCACCACGTACCTGTGCTAACACAAACATAATGGAAATGTAGCACCTGTGTAACACCAGGCTGGTAATTCCTCAGTGGGCCATCTTCCAGGGAAAGTAAGACATGCACTGCACAAACTGACTGAAGATGTCTTTTTTAACCTCAGAAATGAGGACACAGCCTGCTCTTCCTGGCTAATTAGAAGTGATTAGCTCTTCCTAAATTAATACACATACTGTACATAGACATCCTCGTGTCTTGACCACAACACCCTATGGAGCTATATCAGAGCTAAACTGGTGAATTCTTACAGCCACGTGTAATGGGCATTGATGCTCTTTTATTCTGACTGTCCACTTTCACAGCAAAGCCATGAAAAATGAATGAACTAACACTGTGCTTATCAACAGAACAGCATTTACACCTTTATTCTGCCAGTGCAAAACACAGGACCAGCAAGACACTGCAGAGACTTAAAATGCTCTCCCATAAAACCCCATATAGTCAAAAAACCCCATATAAACTAACAACCTCGGGAAATAGGGACAAACTGAGAGATTTTGAAGGCAAAGAACAGAGACAGATTAGTTACAGCAGGGAATCACTGATGAAATATAAAGGCAATTTAAACCCCCCCGCTCCTGCTGTCCTGCACCCCATGTTGTTTGTTTTTTTTTTCTTTTACAAAATGTCTGATCTTTTACATAGTAAAGTAAAACAGTGAGGTTCAGGAGAGGGAACAAAAATTCCTTGCTAGGAAAAAGAGTATGTCCTCTTTTGGAGCACAAATTGCTAATTTTTAGGATTACAATCTTTATTGTCTCTTAATTGTCTGTAAAAGCCAAAATTAATTGCCAATCTACAATGAGGGAAAACGAAATCTTTTATCTTGATAATTCATGCACTCAAATCCTGTTTTGTGAATTGTCTAAGCTCTAAAATGCCCCAGGTTTATAAACTGAGTTTCCTGCAGTACGGGGGGAAAAAAAGCCAAAACCCTGGAAAAATATTTTGTCTCTTAACTCAGTTTTGGGTATTAAATTGTTATTGGTGTGCACTCTGTAAATTCAGTGTGTGTTAAGCACAGAACTTTCCACAGTGAGACCCATTCCCAAGGGCTGGCAAACAAAATCTGAACCTAATTAAAACTGAAAGCTTTGAAAATACTGGGAAAATAATCGGTGATGATGGAAACAATGATGTTCTCAAAGAAGAAGAATACAAATTGACTGTTGTCCATTTCAAGTTAAAATGTCACTTTGCCCTTTTTTTTTTGTTATATATATATTTTTCCATATTCTGTGTGATGTTTAAACAATAGTTATTTTACCAAGATCCATGTATATTTTAGTTTTGATGCACTTGCATCATTTGTGCCATAGCACCACTGACACGCCAGCATCATGTGCTCTGTGATTATGTCAGGCATTCTGTCCAAAAGCCATTATCACCTATTTTACATTTGTTTGACAAGTTCCATCACAACTTCTGTCCCCCAAAGGACCAGGTCATCACCATACTGACCCCTCCCATACTGAGTATCTGCAGACTAACAAGAAACAGAAACCTCAGGAGATGAAGCTATTTTTAAAAGACTCAACATTGAAGACTATGTATTTCCTCATATTTATTTTTTAACTGTATTTTTCTAAAACATATTAAAATAGAAAAGATGTTCATCTGATTCATACAAAGAAAATACCAGTAATAAAATAAGTAATAAAATTCTGAAAATATATGAAAGCACCAAAACATTAAAATATTCATATTGGCAAAGACTCTAAGAATATATTTCTGGCAATTTTACAGTAAAGTGCTATTCAATCCACTCAAATTAAGGAATTGGCATTTTGTAGCATGGTTATTATTATCTTAAGGTTACAAATTACTTTTTTTCTTTTCTCACTAAGACAACAACCCATTTTGTTGGAAGCAAAGCATTTGAGTTGCATGCACATAAAAACCCAAATAACAGCTTCATTTTAAGCAGGTAACAATATAAAATGCCAACTCATTAGGAATACAAAATACTGAGAAACAAACTAGGCAGAAATAAGATTAGTGAAAAATTAAGAAAATGCAGATGTGGTAAACCACTGTATAAATTAAGAGAGGACAGAAGACTGTGCACCAAACATTTCTGTAGCCTTGCTTTTACATGGCAATTTTTCAGTAATCACATTGCTGGCTTTATTAGTTTATCTGTTTATTATTTTAAACTGCCCTTTTCTACTTCCTAGAAATGATCCTACATCAGCAACACACTGTAAGCAAAAAGACAGAAGCAGAGTATGACCTTTATTTTTCCTTAATAATCACTTCTCATCTACTGAAGTAGCAGACAAAACTAATAAATCTGTTACAAAGTCAATTTGTAGCAGAAATTAATTCAAATAACGTAATTATTTTAAATTTTTAAATCTCTTAAAGAGTGAAAATTTTAAATGTATGAAAGATGCCATCAGTCTCTTTTTAGGTTTTTATCATTTTAATATACATATTTACAGCAATGAGTACAAAGAATCCTTGTTAGCAAAGTTCTTTCATGCACCATTTCCACAACAATTTCTGTGAAATGGCAGATGCAATACTTTTATGTTACCTTTGAGTGTATTAAATCTTCCTGATTTGACCTGCTTTTTTCATAATTTCATATGTAATTTAACCATATGGCACAACTCCGAGTAAGTTCTTACACTGACTATTTAATAGCCTTTTTATGAACCAATAATCGACCATCACAGTGATGTGATGATTAACTCCCACATTCCTTCTGTTATTTGAATACAAATTGCTTTCCAAAAAAAAAAAAAAAAAAATAGGAATAGTGTCTTGTCCTGTGCGTATGTTACTTGGTTTACATGTTTACAGTAACTTTTCATTTAGAAGAAGCACAAAAATAAGGAATTTAACCAATGAAAGCAATGAGTCTGAATTATCAAAATAATTACTAACAACAAATATCTTCCTTTATGTGCATGTACATAGGATGCCTTGGGTTTTAATTTTTATATTTTTCAAATCCTGTACTGCCTAGTGTGCAACTCTGACGTTTCCTGTAGCCTGTTACCTTCTGCTCTCTCATGCTAGGTGGACAGAACAAAGCCTCTCCAGGCCTGCTTTCCAAGGACACTCAGACTGTCCTAGGCTCAAAAAGTATAAACCAAAAGCCTCTGAAGAGGGAGGAGGGATAGGGGGAGGCAATCTTGGGGAAATTACATCATTGACTGAAGCTTTAATTGGAGGATTAACCCTGATACGCAAATGAACTAAACTTATAAAAGTGTGAAGAACTCGTGACCTGCCATCCATCTCGGGGTCCATCTCAGCAGTGGCCTCTGGACTCCCCAGGGTGTACCTTGGAAGGCCCTTCAAATAAATACCTACCTTTATTCCCTTATTCCTGTCTAGTCTCTGTTTTTCAGGTGGCCACTTTAGGCATCACATATACAGATTATATAAAAAAATCCACATGTAGTACATAATTTCTGTAGATTTTCCTAGATGAACAGATTAACCTTGGAATACACTAAGATGACTGCTTGCATCTTCTATGGGAATGATTCAGAATGTAAGAATGAGTATGATGAAAAGAAATGAAATATTGTTTATGTTATTAAATGAAATATTTAAAGTAGTTGAATAGAGGAAAAAAAAGCAAAACAGTCTTAAATAATGTTGTATTCAGTTTCCTCCTTCCAGTTCAGTAGTTTTTATTGAGTTGTGCAGTGAAAACAGGTCCTAGCTTAACATCTTCGTCATGCCCTACTGTAAGTGTAGACAATAATTTCAGTAATTTAGTTTGCTGGTCTTTCAGTTCTTCCATCTTTTTTTTTCCCCAGTAAACTGTTCCTTGTTCATTGCTGTAGGCTCATAAACCTCATTTTGGCAGTTCCAGAATCCAAGTGTGGCACTGCAATCTTTTTGACTCCAACGAACCGTGATAGGCAGCAGCACATCCAGGGCACAGCAATTCTTTTTAGCTTCTCTGGGCATACGCCAGGTAGAAGCAGAAGGCAGCAACAGTAACTGATAGCAGTGATAAAACAACAGACAGCTGCTGGAACCAGAGGCAGCGATTCATCTCCTCTTCAAGTCTTTTATTAATCTGCAGTAAATGAGTTAGCTGAAAATAGAACAGTTTCATTAAGTTAGAATTACTGCACTTGAAAGTACTTGGCAATTTTGAGCTATTTTGGCAATAACTAGAAAAGAGAAAAGAGAAAAGAGAGGAGAGGAGAGGAGAGAAGAGAAGAGAAGAGAAGAGAAGAGAAGAGAAGAGAAGAGAAGAGAAGAGAAGAGAAGAGAAGAGAAGAGAAGAGAAGAGAAGAGAAGAGAAGAGAAGAGAAGAGAAGAGAGAAGAGAAGAGAAGAAAAAGCCTTCTCACAGCAGTCTCTCAGCAATACCTTTTCTATCACTACATACTTCAGGAATCTGTTCCACTAAAGGAGCTTCAAATCTTAAGTTATGGATAACCAATATGGCCTGTATCAAGCAGGTGACATGTTTACACTTAGAAGCAAAAGATACCACTGATGCTCATTGACATGACAGATCTGTATATACACAAGAAGAATGAGCAAAATCCATTGAAAATTTAATGATTATTAAATCATTATAATTAAACAAAATTGTTAAATCACTATCACTGATGTAGTTACTTTCAATTGCTAAGATGTTCAAATAGTATAATTTACAAAATACCAAAAAGGTTCAGTAAAAATTCTTTCTCTCTCTAGCATATTCTAAATTTTTTCTGAATATTCAGCACAAAGGAATGCACTATTACCTGTATATGTAAATCTTCATTAGTTTTTGCTGGAATATTAAATGCATTGTCTTTTAATGTCAGAGAAGAGGGCTTACTACTTTCTATGACATGACACCTAAGCCTGTGAAAAGGGAACAAGAAGACACACCAAAAATCACAAATTTAATGTAACATTGTACAGCTAACAGTAAACAATCCATCCAAAGTGGATAAAGTACCTGCACATTTAAAATTTAAGAGACAATAATTATAATTACACTACATTTAGTCTAGGTTTACAAAAAGTAAAGGTCAGGTTTGTATTCATCAGTAACTAATGTACACAGCACACTTGTACTCAAATAACGTCTATTGTTTCTGGGTCTGTCTTAAAAAACCTCAAAATTGCAATACTTATGCAAGGAAGCTTAAGGTCACTCACATGATGTGGATTTTATTCAAAAGGGAAGTAAGGGATAAGCACTCAAAGCAAACACAGAACAAGATTTAGGCGTCAAGATTCACAAAATACTTTTTCCACAGTAGTTTTGGCCATGAGGGGTAAAGGCAGCTCCAAAAAATCCAGCCCCCTAAAACCAGGAAAAATCTAAGGCAAAAAACCAGGGAACTTTTCCTAGACATGTTTAGTGATACAACCCAATGTGACTGGATGAAAGAGAAGAGTAACAGGTGTATTTTAAAAAGTGTATGGGGAAATTTATTTTTCTAGTGATTTTTCTAGATGAGTTTTTCACCACTAAATATCAAAAATACATATAGGAACATGTGATAGGTTTTACAGAAATTTTCTACAAAATACTGATTTTCCCTACTAGAAAGGGAATATTTTTAATATTGTCTAGAAAATAGTTTTGCATTTATTACATCTGCTTTCCTTGACTGCTTCCTTTTAGAAAACTCAAGTGACACATTCTTATTAAAACACCAAAATCCCCATTGTCCATGTGCATTGTCACATGCATTCATATTTTTTTCACTTAACTCTTAATCAACATGAAAACAACAACAAGAAAAAAAAAGAGCATGTGCAGAATATCATGATCTTTTATACAATAAACCCACATCTAATCATTCAAAATAGAGCAAAAGTCTCAGTAATGCATTTTGGTCAGTAAACCCACAATTGAGTTTGGAGAATCTTCATTGATTACAATACACAAGTGCTATAAATCAGCCAAGTAATAAAAGCTAAAAAACCACCAAACCCCTGATAGTAGAAAACCATATGCTTACCTATGTTCCATCACTTTAGTCCTAGGGACTTCTTTCCAAAACTGAGTCAGTTCTGGCACACCTGCTCCAGAAGACTGATCCATTTCTGCTGCCATTATAAGGAAACGATCCTGCAAAGAAGCTGCAAAACCTACCCTCAAGGAAAGAAAAAAAAACAATAGAGAAGGCAACAGTGTGCTTAGATAAAATGACAATATTACAAGGAGGATACAAGCATTTTGCACAAAAGTGCCATAAAATGAAAGCTTGTTTATTGCAGGACACCAGACACTGACTTACTAGAAATAAAAATTAGGAAATCATTCTGTAAAGCTCAATAACTCTAATTACAGTTTTCCAAAATTACACAGGTTCATTTTAACAGGACTAGGTTCATCTGAATAGCTCAAAGACGATTCAAAATTTTGTGAAGAGTTGTCCTCGCAACAATTTAGGAAACTGATTTACTGCAGATAAACTCTGACTGTAATAATGAAACAGCGAGACAACTGCCACTCAGACTTTTTGTTTTTTAAGACAAGAAACAAAAGGCGTTGCAGACAACAACTGCTTATGCCTGAGTGGAGTAGTAAATCAGTACAGGCAGTTACTCAAATCCTTTCTGACATCCATGTTTTTTTAACAAATAGTATCATTCTCATACAGGAGTCAAGCAGACATGGGCACCAGTCAGTCCTACACAGCAACAAGCACATACAACCATCAGTGTCTAGAGCATCAGTCTAGCAATACAACTTGCCCAGATTTCTTACAAACTCTATTTTAAGTTTTTACTTACCACCATGAAGAGAGACTATTATATCTAATGATGTGCCAGGCTCACAGCTGCTGTTACTGGGTTTAACCCTGTATTTCTCAGGTGCAGTTGTTCTCACCTATCAACAAGAAATATAGGATACAGTAAGTGCATGCACAAACTAGGGTTACTTCATAACTTCTCTCATTCTGTAATAACTAAATCCCCAAAAGCTTCACTATTAGGACAAGTCTCTAAAATACATAATTTTGTAGGCCAAACAGGACTCCTGCATATTCCTTTTCCCTTCCTCTCAACTGCTTTTATCCTTTGGTTTTTTGCATTTGCTACTTTTCTTTTGCATACATATTTAAAACCAGCCAAGAATATGTTATAATAAATAAGAAAATATGAAAACTTTAACTTATTTTAGTGTACAGAAAATGCAGAGGATGGGGAAAAAACCCACAAAGATGCAAGTAAACTCAGAATTGCTGAAGCAAATATAACTATTAATTCCTTTGCTGGTGATGTTTGCAGATGGATCTGCATAATTTCAGAGCATTACTAACTTGTTTCCAGCCAATATTTAAAAAGAAAAATTCTAAAAAGGTGACTTTTTTCAATGCTCAAGCCTTTCTTTTTCAAGAATTATTACTCTCACTAAAAAACTGTCACTTTAGCTCTTTTTTTAGTCAGTGATCCAAAGATCTGTAATACTAATTATCCCCTTTGAGGTGGTAAATCATAGGCATAGATTCAGCCAGATTTCTTTAACCAGCCTCAAACATCACAACACAATAAAATATTTTGTTTATAAAATGGATTTAAAAATATTCTTCCTCCTGACACAAAACAAGAAAAAGTTACACATTTAGTAGACCACGCCACACATAAAACACTTACTTTAAAAGCCACTACATTTTTAGTGACGTTTGTAAGAACTATCAAACATTTTTTCTCTCCAGTTTCTTTGGATCCAAAATATAGCTCTTCTGCTGGGCTAATAGGAAATTTTAAAAGAATTAGTTAATTCAGATTATCTTTACAACAGATCATAAAAAAACCCTGACTATACCTCCAGGAAAATAAAATACTTTCTACCCTGTGGCTAAGGTCAGCATAAACAGATTGTCATCAATAAAAGCTGTGAAAACAAAAAGCAGAAATTTTGTAGTGAAGCTCAGGGTTGACTCATGACAAGTGGAACTAGCTGCCTCAGCTGATTACTGCCCTTGACTTCTGCCATCTGCAACAGCAGGAATAGCCAACGGATATATGGAGTCAACTACTCCATTTTTGGGCAGTGTGTTAAGGGAAAGCATCATTGATTTTAATTTATGCTCATTTTAAGGAATATAAGGTGTCACAGACAGGGAGTAATTTCCACCTCAAACATCTATCCTTGTCATGGGTATAGTGCACACATAAGAGAAGGCAGATATCCATGACCAGCAATCATTTCAACCATGACAGCTGAATTCTCTTATACTTATGAGTCAGTCTTCACATACTTGTGGTATCACATGCATAAATAAAATTATTGCTTGCTTTTAATATTCTTGTGCAATTAAGAGTCATGCATGAGATATTTTTAACCACATCAAATGAACACAACTCATTTTGGATAAGCATTCAAATAAATACTAGTAGGTGAAAGGTAGGGCATGCTCATATTAATACAAGTTGAAAGGAAACTTGAGCAGCAAGTGAAGAACTGTTTTTCATTATGTCACATTAGGAGGACACAAAGAACTGCCATACTACTCCACATTACAGAACTGCATATTCTTTTTCAAAACACGTGACTTTTTTCCCATGTCCTCTTTTTAGAATGCCAATTTCATGCTAGTTTGACCTCCTCCTCAAAAGACCTCCTTTTATAGTACCAATCCTCCTTTCTCCTCCCACTCTGGGAGCTGCAGGACAAGTGTGAACGCCCATGCTGGAAGCAGATTCCAGTGGTGACTGTGATGTTGGGGTGCTGATGTTTTACAATGCATTAGTCAGTTCCACATGACAAGACTACTTCTTTTGTGGTGGGGAACAAGGAAGTGTGCCAACTAAGGTAGAAACCAAAAAACTGATAGCTTTAAAACAGCATCATAGGGTAATTCTCACCTCCTCTCAGTATTTTTGTCATTTTCAAATTCTCAATTTAAGTAACCAATGCTAGGGAAGGGAAGGATTGTAGCTACAAAATATTTTAGCTATCTTAATAGTGTACTACTGCAGCTCTGTGTAACAGCAATTTCAAGATTAACCATAAATGAAACAAGATAACATTAACTAGCATTGGAACAAGCCACAAAAAGACATCAAGGGAAGGAATGTTCTGGTTCTGCCAGAGCCTGATCTTTCTTGTTCTACCAACTATGGTCATTGATCAAAGGCAAGAAAAAAGGCTTGGGGACCATGGCTCTATGGCTCTTGTCTGTGAAATCAAGTTCCACAGCATTGGGGGTAGTTGGTGTGTAGCTATGAGGAGGGGGGATTGTTTAAACAAACACCCAAGCTTTTTAAGTTTTACAGTTTCTTCACTCTGATGTGTGTGACATAACCAGCTTGTACTAGAAATTCTTGTACCACAACACACCATGAGCTGCTCTTCGGCCAGACAGTGCAAGGAAACCACTGCTTTTTGTCTGATCACAGAAATGCATTTATTGAGGAGGAAAGTCAGGGGCAGCCTTTCATTGTAAGGTATACAAGGCAAATACATTGTGGTCTAAGTGAGGGAGACAGCTGACTCGGGAGCATGACTACAAACAAGAAACAAAGGAGCACAAGGACCAGCTTTGGTCCACGATTTTATGGTGCCAGAGCTGCACGCTCAGGCTCCAGGCTGCTCCCTTCAGAGGGCAATGCTGGGAGATTAGCAAGGATGCAACTTAATCATGGTGGCAGAGTTTATGGTCTCTGTGATAGGTGCCTAAACTGGTTATGAATGGCACTGTAAATTATGGGATCAATCACCTTCAGTTCAATGCCCTGAGAATCACTGCACGAAAATGAAAACTAGAACTAGCTTCTACAGAGGGAGAGCATTAATGAAGAGGAACAGCTGCACTCAGGAGGTTACTTTAAAAACAAAACAAACAGCAAGGACAATAGAGACACCAGTATTTTATTTTACATGACAGCAAGACTACAAGAATTAACACCACTATACTTGACTAAGTTTACTCTTCCATGTGTTGCAGTCCAGGTAAGTTACTTCTATTGAATAACAGCTTGAAGTATTTTAAGAGAAAAAAAAAAAGCAGTTTCTCAGGATGCTGGGGGTGTTTTGGTTTGTTTGGATTTTTTGTGATTGTCTGCTTATGATTTGTGCCCCTCTTTTTTCTTTTAATAAAAAAGTGGATGGAAAACACATCTACATTTGTGATTGTCCCAGAAAACGTTTAACATTCTTTATAATCACAATTCTGCAGTCTACGCCTTAGTGTAGCCACACAAGAAACTAAGGCTGTACAGAGGAGGTTTTTAATTTCAGAATTAGGAAAAATTTACACATACAAAATATATTTATGCTAATGAGCATGTCACTATTCAAATTCATTCCAAAACTAATTCATTACAGTACTTAAAAAGTTAGCTAAGAAATTACCTAAAAATTAGATATTTTCTTCATTCATCTAATAGCAAACTGAAAGTGAAAATAAAAGTTAACATCTAAATCAAATTCTAAACAAGTATCTTAACCTAAATGGCAGTGAAAAGAAAAAGTGATATTGGCTAATTGATTTCTTTTTCCTAGTTTAATGATAAAAAGCAAATTAACTGCAAGATGTAGCATCTTGGATGACAAAACCTTCTGGGTAGATATGTCATTTATAGAGCGCTTTCCACACAAAATAAATTGGACCTATTCATTAAATTTACCTGGTGGAAACTACTAGTGTAGACATTCATATCATCATAAGCTAAAAAACTACAAGCAAGATTTAACAGTGAAAACTGTCTTGATAAAACACTGTTTTTTCTTAAGTCAAGGCAATGAAACAATGCCAAACCACTGCTCTTATTTCAGATAAGGACAGGCTTAACTTAGTCAGATGGTTTCTCAATAGAAACAAAACACTTCTACAATTCTATGGAATATACACCTATTTGTACAAAAAGGTGTATATTCCATAGAATATTTTCGGTGACACCAAAAGATTCACTAAAAACTTGTAAAACCAGAAAAATTCTTTGAGCTTTGTAAAAATCCTTCTTAAAAAGTTGTTTATAATTTGTTTTCCTCTAATAGTCTGAAAAAAAGTTTATTTTGAAAACCAACTAGTTCAGTACTCAAGTGTCCAAGGCACATTGTAAAAAGAAAATTAAATAAAATTATTATTACCTGATATGTAATAAAGATCCTTTAAAAGTGGTTAATGCTTTCTTTGCATTTTTTGGTTTGACCTCTGTTTTGTCAGTTTCCTCTGATTTGGAAATTTGTTCTATAGAATTCATCTGAGTAAAAATGATAGTTAAAATGATTAACTAGAAACCTGGATTACATGTTACAGAATCATGCAGGTATTTTAAAGAATGTGATGAGGCTTATTTCAACAGTTTACACATTACAGACCAAGCTTTATATATATTCATTCCCTGAAGCTGCTTGAAGTCCACTGAATAAAATTAATTTCTATAGAAATTGTGTAACACATTAAACATGCATGAAACAAAATTTCTGCTTTGGTTTTTTTCCATATATTTTCCTACTGCCCAGGTCAGTTTTTGAAAACTCCAGACACACTAAGTTATAGCACTTCAGATATCTAAGATGATAAAGCACTGGTATTATTCATCCACTGCCAATTAAAATTAAAACAGATGCCCCAATACAATCACTGTAACACTGAACAGAAAACACGGTGCCAATTCCACACTTCATTGCATTGCAGGGTTGCTAAACATATTTTCATTGCTTTTAGACGAAACTCTGAAGTATTGCAGAACATAAAAGAAACAATGCTGATTGAATTGGTGCTTTCAAAACTGCAGGTACATCTTAGGTTCTGAGGGTTTTCTTCTATAACATTAAGAACATACATGCAAAACAGGGCAGGTGCTGGGGAGGATGTGCAGAAGACTGAAAGAATTAGTGACATCATGATTCCAGATCAGCTGGCTGAAGAGTTTGTTTAGTCTCCTTTTTATTCTACTTTTAATACAGAGAAAATACATGAAGAGAATTTAGTTCATGCAAATCTGAAGTATGGGAATGAAAGGAATACAAAATTTTATAAGAAACAGGCTGTATAAAAAGAAACCACATAGCAACTTTTTGTTTATAATTATATAAAAGTGATAGTAAAAGGTTAGTGTGTAAATATGCTGCACTAGTTATATATAGGGCTTTGTTCTACATAAACTACCAGAAAAAACATTACTATAGAACACAAAAGTGGAGGCACCTACAGGACAGGCACCTACTAACCAAGTTTATCACTTATGATTCCCTGTACTGAAAAAAAATGAGTAGCACCTTGGTTACACTGTATAAAAGTGAAAACAATTATTTGCTTTATGGCATTTGAAGAGTAAAAAAAAAGTAAAAAAAAAACAAAATACCTTAAGTAGAAAGCTAAAGCACCCAAGCAAGTGAAAAGTCACAGGCTTATTAAGCACCAAAGGTAACTCACACATTGAGCAGAAATTTTCCATGTTTCCATATCTAAGAATCATAGCTTGAAAAATGTGCTACAAGCAAAACAAGCTGCTGAGTTTAACCATGGTTATGTAATGCTTCCTTTTGACCTTAAGGTCAGTGAAATTATCTGGGTTTTTTTTTGAAAAGCTGGCCAAGTTGCAAATAACAGCTGGACTACTTAGTGAGCTGCACATTTTAAATTATTCTGACAAACCTGGAACGGTAAATGAAACTGTATTGTACTCCATTAAACTGAAGTTTTGCAAGTCATATTCAAAATTAATTACGGCAATAAATGCGTGAATTTCAAATTTTTTTCTACTATTTTCAAGAGCAATATCCCCAGTTACTATCACTGCATATTCCTAAATATCACTTCATATGAACTTTTGTAAAACAATGCCTTTATTTCTGGATAAACAACACTCCAGGAAGATTATGTTGCAAAACATGATTGATGGAGTAGGAATACAATTTCTCCTGAGAATAAATGAAAACATTCATATGTTAAAATTCTATCAATAATTTAAGAAAACAAATTAACATCCAGTAGTGCATAAATATTTAACTTAATAGCACATACTGATTTAAGCATCAGGGAAAACTAGATATATTTCAAAATGGTCACCACTAGATATCCCAAGATTAAAAAGAAACCAACTTGAAAAACAGCCTTTGAAAACAAAATACAGAAATCTTTTTCATTTTACTGTACAATACACTATATTCTAAGAGATAGACTAAATATTTGGTGCACATTTTATGCATTCTGAAGCAGAAACTTGTCTTAATAGACTGAAACTGCAACTATAATTTTTCAGTTTTCCTGAGTTCTTTTGTCAAATTGGAAGACAGAAAAATTGTTAAAAAATACAACACACAAAGACAGACAAGTAACCAAAATTATATGCCTCTTGTCCCACTTTGTAACCATCTAGCTAGTGTTGCCTAAATCTTCAGTTAGATACCTTTTTCTGATTAAGGTTTTGTGCTTCATTCAGCTCCCCAGTTTCCTTGGTGTCTGCATCTATTTCTTCTTTACTTTCATGCTCATCTTCACTTGCAATGGGCCCATTTTCACATAAAGGAGTTTGAAAATCATCATCAACCAAGGGAGGATAACTGTACTTGAAAGAATCCTAAAAGATAAGGGATTTATAAAAGGTGAATTATTCGAGAGGATTAGAAGTGCCTCCTCTAGGGTTTTTAAAATGGAAACACTGTCATTGTTTCTTGTTTTACATTACTTTTATGTTTCATTTATCTATTTCAAGCTGCACCCCTATACAGAAAGCTGACACCAAGAGTTTCTATTTTATCATCAATAGACAAATAAATACAGTCATCCAATGAAGCCAGTAAAATCTAAGTGTTATTTATATTCACAACAAAACTGCAGAAGCTGGTCTATCAAGGATCAGCATTCAAAGCCTTATTGCTGAAGTTCTCTTCTTAAGTTTTCAAAAATGTGGCTTAAAACTTATGACAGCTATTTCTAAAAATATTCCAAAAGTCATGAAAAACAGCAATTGTTCCTTGTATGTTAGTTTCATAATGGTCTGTTTTAAAAAAAGGAAATAAACCCCAAAACCATGACACAACCCCAAATAACCCCTCTAGTTTAATGTAATGTGTGGACCTTTAGCATATCCTGCAATTCAGATCACAGTCTTTGGAACGCCAAATCAATTTAAAGATCATATTTAAGACATCTCAGTAATGCAGCACAGAATACTTAAGTTCCCAATGACTCTACAGTAAAGGTACCTTTTCCACTGGAAGATCAGTATAAACCAATTCTTGCTAAGTAGAAATTCTCTTAACATTCTTAAAATAGTTTTATTACATGTAATGTTAGAGACAGTGTTTGAATGGGGATCTCTGCTGCATTTTCAAACAGTTTTAAGCATCAAGTAAACTGAATTAGTCTGTCAGCTTTTCCAATGGAGAAAAGTAAAATAGCTTTGACTCCTTTGAGGCAGACTTGAGCAATGCCCTCATTCCCCAAACACCTCCCTCACAGGGAGTTACAAAAAGGTGTTTCAAGAGAGATCTCCGTAAGCAAGTACATTTTTCTCAAAACAAGGAATAATGTGATGTTAAGAAAAATTAAAGGGAAAAGTTTTAGATGGAACCATTCAAAGAAACCAAAAGGGCATACTTCCTGCACATCTGTAATCAAGGTCTAAGGTTCATCTATTCTTCAGGCTGCAGCAACCGTCAAAGGCCTCTAGATAAATGAAACAGGTATTCCCTGGCTCAAACAATAATGTATTAAGGGCCTGAAGGACAAGATTTAAGTATCAGTCACAGACTAAATCACTGTTAGAAGACTCCAGTCTGCTAGAAATATTATAGTAGTCTTGCAGAATACTGACATCCCCCATTTGCAAAAATAAATATCCAGAAATATCCAGCTTTCCCTTATCCAAACCAATACAGCCTTTTCACTCCCTTCCAGCATAGGATGAAGGGCATATAACAAAGTGACCTTAATAGAGAGAAATTAGTTTTGCTGAATGCTTTACTTAGCCTTGTTAATCCATGTTGCTGGATAGCTTCAACAGCTGAACAGAATTTCATCAGCGGGACAAAGTTCCACACTTCCCAGTCACAGTGCCTGAGTGTCAGTGACATGGGTATATCTGCTAACAGAGTGAAAACCTCAGCCAGGTAAACAAGACAGATTTATTCAATGCTTGATATATCCATTCTATAGACTCATGGCACTTTTTTATAGCAGATCTAGAGAACTCATGCAACTATTTTTGGCAATTTTTGTAGAGGTGTCTTAATCATAGTAATGGTATTTTCAACAATTACATGTGCATAGCAGCCATGAAGTCATATGCAAGCTTAGCCATGTCTTAACTCCAGGCTACTGACCTATTTAAGGTACTTCCACGAAAACCTGTGGGCTATCAATTTAGATACCCAGATGAGAAGCACAGCAGTTTCACACATTGTTCAATATTGGCACCAGTTGAGAGAATCTTGATCAATTCAGCCTTGTTAAATCCATCTTCTGACAAAAAAAGACTGGGTAAAACAACAAATTAAAACCCTACTGTGTGTACATGCCTTGCATCAAAGTGTACACTGTATGGACATCAGTCTTGCAGAAAATATTACTGAAGAGACAACAAATCTCCCTGGTCAGTCAGAAATGTGTATGCCTTAAGAACTGGACTGTTCCAACAGCTGGAAATGGCATAATGTGCAATTCAATAGATAGGAAAGTCAGAAAACACTGAGTCAGTATACGTTCATCAGTAAGTGAAAAATATTTCCAAGTGGCTCTTGAGCATCTAAACCTACTCTTCCAGGCTGGCTAGCATTAGCTTGCTCCTAGATCTGCCTTGAGCAATTTTGACAAGCTCTCCAAAACAAACCTGCTATAAAGAAAATGACCTCTGTGCACTACAGACAAGAACCACTCAAAGCCACGTACGTGGCACGTAGCATGTATGGATTAGCAATACAGAAATAGCCACAGCCAACAGACACTGATGAGGACTTGAATGGAACTTAGATCAAATTCATATTCCAAAATCCTGCAAAATCCAAGTTTCTGTTTTCCATAATTAGTTTTAATGCTTTTGATACTCTGGAGACACCTTTGTCCACTAGCTGCCTAAAATCAAACATGTAATATTCCTCCTTTCTCAGATGGCTGACAGTCGATCAAAGGATTTTAAAGCTATGGGAAGTTTCTGGTTCATCATTTGAGTGACCCTGAGACAGACTTAAAACATGCTTAAGGGTAACTTCACTGAGACATTGAAGCTTGGAGGCTTCCAACAGAGACAAAGAACAGTTCCCTTAGTTAAGCAAAGTAGTCACTGACTCCAAGTTCAACATTATTAATTCTATGGATTTTTTTTTGTTACTTCCAGAACTAGTCTCTAACATTCTTCTAGAATATAAAGAACATAAGTGCAGTGCAATCTTGGCATCTCCACAAATTAACCCACCAAATGATCTGCTCCACTAACTGTTTACATCTGGCAAGACCTGGCTCTTCGAAGTTGAGGGGACACAGCACAAAGAAGGCGAGTCTTAAAGATACTGTATTGAATACAAAGGATGCACAGAAATGCTGTGCTCTTCACTGGCATTATGCTCCTTGCAAATATGAAGATCTGTAACTAAACATGTGGAAATCAAAGACGACAGAGAGAGAATTGGAAGAAGGCAAAAAAAATCCCTCACAAACAAAATCAAACATTTGAGAGAAAAATGGAAGGAATCCATTTGTGCAAGTCAGATACTGCATTTGAAAAAATGCCAGGCCTGACAGTATTAATAACAGTGAATTGTACTCTATCTAGTGGCCTCAAGAGAAGCCAAGGTTAATCACATCAAGAAAAGTTAAATTCTGAGAAAAGGCATTAAGTCATCTGCTGTCTCATCAAAGAAAAACTCCTTGCTATCGGAAAGATGCAAAGATCCTGTTTTACTGTATACACTAAAGAAACCTTGGGAAGAAAGATCCAGAGCACAATTTTGGAGTCTCAGTATTTGCTAACGATTCTTCCAAATTATGACAGTTCTGAGGTTAAAAGCTCAAAACACCCATCAAGTGAAACTCAGTAGTTAGACAAAGCATGTGCTGGTTCAAAATACAGGCCTCTTAATATGCAGAGATACAGCTGTTTTACTGAAATTGTCAAAATCTCTGGAGCCCTTGTCAGGAAAGTTTACTACTATTCTACTACTTTGTTTCTGCCACTGCAACTTCCTACCCCAGAAAAATTATTTGGATAAGCCACTTCCATGATTCTGAAACTTGTTAATGCTCTCAGAAGATGAGCAACATGGAGCCAGCTTGAACAACAATCACTAAGCAGCAATGACACCTTTCAGGCCCAAGGCATGATTAGAGATAACTACAAGATTGCATGTTCCATCAGATGCTTCAGTAGGATATTTAGCAAAACCACAGGTTTTTTCTTTAAAGACATAATGAACTATTAGGTAAGACAGTCTAAAAAGCAGATGGGAGATACTTAGCTTTAATATGAAAAACTTGTCCTTCTATTGCAACAATAGGACAATACCACAGGAGCCAGGCCCAGAACCACTGCTAAACACCACTCAGTTCCTTACTGAAACCACTTCAGACATCATCAGCCCTTCCCTCAATATCCACTCCTATGGTGCAGCAATTTCAGCTTTCTTCCACCAGAGAAAGTTCTTACATGAGACTGGGAGCTGGGGGCAGCAATTTCCCATGGAGAAAAAGGGTATCTTTTGTTCAAGAGTCACATGTACTTTTTAAAGGCTGCTAATCTCAGTTAAATAAAAATCAAGGTAACATTCTTTTATGTTCCCCAAACAAGTTTCATATGTTCTGGCCACAATAATACTACCTTGAATTCATATACAAAGGCGCATGTCCTCCCCTACTATTGCTGTAATACAACCCTCCTTTTCTCCATATTGTTACTGCCATAATGACAAAAATACTTCAGAAAATAAAAGGTAGAAAAAGAACATTTAAAAGTAACTCCCCTGCAGCAGGCTTATTCTACTACCATAAACGGCCTACAAACATTTTAAAGCACCATTTTTCTGCAAATTTATTATAAAAATTATGCAATGCTGATCTACTAGTCTTGTGAAAAGTAAAACCTGGTGTGCAAGATGCTTGTGCTGTTCCACTCTTTAGATTGCACTACAACTGGATTCTGACCCTGTTAAACTGATGCTGCTTGTACCACTTTGGAGTTCTACTATGCTCTTTGAAAAGAATCTTCTACAGCCATGTCTTAAAATGCAGCCCTAGAGACAACAAAGGAAAAATAGCTACAATATAACTGTCTTTAGTGAATCATTGCTTTGGAGAAGGACTAGAAGTCTCAGAGGACCATGAAACCTACTTTCTGTTCATAGAACTTGTTTCATAAATAAACACCATCTCTAATTCATCAGGGAGGAAAAAAAGTACATGGAAGAATGACACTTAAAAAAGATAATTTTTCAGATCTTTAAGAAAAATGAAGTGGTTTCCAGTGACTTATAAGGGGATGAATGATACAGAAAAATTAGTTTTGAATTTAAGAGTGTAGATACCAAATTCTCATGAAGTTAACCTATTTTATATTACTGTGATTTTAAAATTATCATTGGCAAAACAATTTCAAGAAATCTCCCATCTGTGAAGTGCCAGAGATTCACGTATGAGATTCGCAGAGGTATCTCAATTTATCACAATGAGACCACGAAATGTTATTATACTTACAGTTCCACCCATGTGAGGTGGCAGATACTCTCCACTGATGTATTCCTGCACGTCATTCTTGTTTGTGAACTTTAACATACTTATTGCGTCTGGGCCAAGCCAACCCTTCACGATTTTAAAAGCAGCTTTAAAAAACAAAACAAAACACCAAACAAACAAAAAGGTATATATAAGTTGTCAGGAAGGGAGTTTTGTTATTTTGGTTGTTTCTGTAGGGTTTTATCAGTGTGTTGGTAGATCTTACACAACACAAGTGAGCTGCATCCCTCAAGATATTGAGAACCTGCTCTGAAAGTATCTATTATAACTGGAATGAGCAATGCAAAAGAAAAAAAGTATTATTTACAGAAAAAATGGAAAGAGTATCTTTGATTTAATAACTGACAACTCTGTTGTCTTTGAATTTAGCCCTTGAAGTATGGAGGGGGTAAAACCAATTGTATTTCCAAATCTGAGTGATGGAGGTTGGGAAAGATACACAAACACTCTTTGTCACTGAAATGTTTTGCTGATTTAAAGGATATTTGTTTAAATGTACAAAGCACTTACAAAGACCATTGTTATTTCAGTTATAGTAAAACAGGAATATGCAGGAAAATATAAAACCAATATAAAAATATGTATTCATATGACAACAAAAGAGGAATAGTATATCTATCCTGTACATTATAGTTACAGATAATTATTGAAGTACCCATATCAGAACAAATGTAACCACATCAGCATGCAGTGTCAGGCATCTATCTTAAACTGTGTATTTTAGTTTTGAGCTGGTTCCAAGTCACCATCACTACTTACAGTAGGATTCCTGAAAGGATTCTAGTTAAAAGCATTCAATGAATAGACTATTTATAAAGGTCTCCCAACCTTTAAAAAGGGGATGAATACAGACTTCATGTAAAGTATGACCAAAAACACAATGATAGAAGGAAAAATAAAAAGTATGCAACCTTTAAACTGACAGATTTAAAGATGAATGTTTAACAAACTCCATTATTCATCTTTATCTACACAGAGCAGAAAAATGCTGCTTCTTTATGCTGCTAAATTTTAAAAATTATCACAATCTGAAAAAAAAACCTCTTACCGTTCATTATCCATGGCATTTCAAATATTACTATCTTTGCTGAAAAGAAAAAAAAAATATCTGAATACCAAGTGCTAGGTATTTCTCTGTTTAAGAGCAAGCACAGCAATAACATTCATGTAAAAAGTAAATATTCACTTTTACAAACCTCCATGTTCACTTTCCTTTAAAAGCAATTTTGAACAAATCTATTGCCATTTAAAAACATTAGCTGTTTTCTTCGAAAATAGGTAATAAAATTCCAAATTATACATTGTTTATTATACTTCCTGGGATATTACTTTTCTGACTTATTGTTACTAATAACTCATCTCTCCCAAATAAGGCAAAGAAAGGAAAGATCTCAACTTGACCTAAAAAAGCAGGTACTGAACAGAAGAAAGTTTAACAAGTATATTCAGCACCCATACTTCACAAAGAAACAAATAACCATAAGTCTTTCTATATCTACTTTTTCCAAATATTCTTTATTTTAGCATAGAAGTTTGAAAATACTTAAGTGTCCCAATTTTTTTTTCATCTTGAACATCAAACCACAAAAAACAATGTTGCATTTCCTTTTAAGTTTGATATTTGATCAAAGCTTTGAACTTTGATCAGCAAGCCAAAATCTAATATTCAGGGTTTAGGCAGTTGCTATATGGAATTTTAATATTCACAGACATTTTCACCTAAAATTTACAACATATTTTAGATGAGCCAGCATCAAGTAAGCAGTGTTTGCCTATGCATAAAAACATTAGCAGGCAAGTATGCAGAATTTTCAAAGTGTGCACACAAAAATACCTTATCAGAATAAACCACTTTCAGAATAAACCATTGCTCCCCATAATTTTCTAGAGTCATTCATTCTTTGACCCCTGAAGACTCCTAAAGGATACAAACTGTCATGAAAGTTTGTAAAGCTTCTATCCAAGTAACAAGGAGAAAAGAAAAACAGATCAATTCCTTTCTATTGTATATGCTTACAATGATTTTTACTATGTATAAACATATATTAGATGACTATTTCATAAAAAGACAGTTGATTTTTGATGAAAGTAAAGTTTATTCACAATACAAAGTTGTGCTGACTTAAGAACACAAGAATATCCTGACTCTGTCACATTCACATGTTCCATGAAGTTACCCCAGAAAACACATGAAAAAAACATTTTATCTTCCCCATCTTCTATCATATTATGAAATGCTCTTGTTATACAAGTCTGCAATGCTTGATATTTAATATATAGTACTTACTGAGGAAGTTTGGATAATAATCTGTAAAACAGTTGACAATAAACCGGACAAAATCCAAATCCTAAAAGAAAAATTCACAGCATAAATGCAAAGCAAACTGAAATATTAAAAAATCCAAGCTTAGTTAAGGCATTTAATGAATAGCACAAGATAGTTATATTGTAGTCAAGTATTTTCAAATTTTACATATACTACAAACTTCCTCAAAACACAATGCAAGTCTTTTTCCTTCATTAAGGTGCTGCAGGACTGTGGTCACACTTCCCCTTATGATCTAAGAAAGAAGTCAAGAGACTTAGGATCAGTGGAATAAGTAAGATATCTAAATTACTGCAGTTTCATCAAGGCTTAAGAAGTGCACAAAAGATACAGGAAAAATAAACTTTTAGCACTAGACAAGCTTGACAGGTGGAAGAGTACTCAATATACTGAAATTTCCTATCAATAATTATTCTGCAGACTGTTCAATATATTACTGCACTCAGTATTATATTTACAAAGGAAAGATAAGTTTTCCTTTGAAGAGAATTGTTTGGTTTAGTATTAGTTGGTGGCATTCAGAGAACCTGTGGGCAGAGACAACACTCTAAAGAGCTTCTTCTATACCACCCATTTTCAGGATGCCTCTATCCAACAAGCAACCACACAGAAATAGTACAGTCAGTCTCCTTTGGAAAATCCAGGTATAATGGAACTGGCTACACAGTAAAGGGCAAGGAAGGCTTTTTATGAAACAGGTATAGAAACAAAGGAAGAGATACCTTACCTCAATAACCTTATTCCCACTCAGGTGGGAAGCCTGCCATGAGTACTTTCCCCAGTCCTTTTAACAGAAGTGACCACTACTACTACTTTCAGAAATAGCACAGAATGTTTCTGGCTGAGGATCCAAAGCCTGTCGTAACAGTAAGAATGGGGAGGGGCCTCCTAGGGTGATATAAACACACTACCAAAACATTTGTGGACAGAGTGAAAAAAACCCCAAAAAACTAACATTGTGTAAGAGGACTACCCACAACCTGAAAGCTTTTTAAGTGGCTTCAGCAACGAGAAACTAACTGAAAGCTTGACATCTTTACAGGCAGAAGGTGGCCTCTAATAGAAGCAATTATCTCAACTGCCTGTTGCTTGTACCAAATGCAATATCTTTCATTTAACAGCATAAACACAGTGATAGATTAGAATTATTAGAATTGCCATTAATCAGGATGCTGCTCTCTATTCTGCCAACTATCCAAAAGCAGCCCTATCAGATTGCAGAAGGATAGATCCATTATTTTGATGAAAGCCTGGAATTAGAAGTGCAGATTTCACAGACCACTCAATAATTGCATCTATTCTAGTTACCTGAACTGGTGGAACAAGCCATGAGCTATCAGAATTATCTCCTGCATACCAGTGATAAAAATGATAAGCAATCCATAGCAATGGAACAAACAAATGAGGCATGCTCTGGAAAACAACTCAGAGATTCAAGTTTTTTCTTTTAGGATAAATTTATCAATTACTCCACATGGCTACGAACACCCATTAAAAAAAAATATTCCTGTTCTGTGATAAACATACTAACTACAAAGCAAGACTGTACAACAGGACAGTTATAGACAGCACTTGCTGAGATTTTCTCTCTGGGAGTCTCAAAGACACGGGGGAAAAAAGCTGCTCCAGGATATATTTCATAAAACCAAATCAAATTAGTCTTCCACATCAAGGAAATTATTACAATCATTTACTCCTGTTATATAAATCTGTGGTTCCAGTATTATCTTTAGAAGGATGGATAGACAGCTCTTACTGCACAGGTAAGAGCATCAACCTTGTAAAACAGGATCACGTTGTACTTGTTTGTCAAAAAACCTCCTCACAAGCTGGTGGCCCTGTACTGTACAGCTGCAAGGTCCCACTGCAAATTAATAATCTTGCCTATGCCAGGTATAAATAAGATTTTGGAGGTGGGTTTGGGGGTGGGGTTTTTTTTTGTTTCTATATAAATTCATTTTTGCCATACCATCACCACCATAAAAAAAAAGCACAAAGATATAAGTTTCAGCCATTCCTGTAGTAACAGGACAGCACAGCACTTGGTAAGAAAAATGTAATTACTCTACAGAAATACATTTTGTTTTTTAACCTACAGACAATCAGAGATTTTTAGTTATTAGATTAAATCAATAAATATATACTGATAGGCAAGATCTCAGCCTTGCAATCTAAACCAGCTTAGACTCAGCTCAGTCACCAAGCTAAAAGCAAGTTTACAGCATGCTGCAGAAGACAAAGTTTAATATGTAACAAAAGATTTTGGAAACTGCTCATGTCATGGGAAAAAGCCCTACATATTACTGATGTCAATGATTGTTAAGTTATTTAGGTGTCAAGGGACTTCCTTTTTTCTAGGAACACAGGTTATATGACTCCAAAAGCAATCAAGACGAGACAGTAGAAATACTTACTATGTGACTGATTCCAGTTTCAGCCATGTCAAATACTACTGTTAAGGGCTTTCCATGATCTCTCTTGGCATAATGTTCTAACCAAAAAGCGACCAGTTTCTTTTTCTCAAGTTGCTGTTTAGGATCTCTTGTATGATGTTTCACTTTGAACCAAACTTGAACAAAGATACACACAAAAGCTGAAACAAAAGATCCAAGCTAACAGAAAACATCATGTCAATAACTATAGAGGATGCACTGAAATGCAGGAACACCTCTGAGTTTCTATTCTACATTTGTCCTGATTTTGTGACTACTGAACACCCAGAAAAACAACTGCACACCTCTTCACATACCCCACTTTTCTAATTCACATTTTTTTACTGTAATTTTTAAAAACTGAAAATACAAAGAATTACACCCCAGAAGAAACCCTGAAGTGGAAAACCACTTTTTGTGTATTTAAAGACTATTTATGTAGATTACCATTTCATAATTTAAAATTAAATCACATGGTCTTCAGACAATATTATGTTCAGCATATATTCTAAGTATTCGTGTAAAATTAATGTTTCCTTTCCTTCTTAGCACTGCATTGCAGTTGATGTGTTTAGAAAAACTACTTATACACACATTAAGAATTATATAAAAAGCAACAGATCTTTCTAAAATAAAACCAAAAAATTCCAGGAGGTGAGCAACATTGTATAAATGAATGCCCAGTGCATATTCTTCTGAAATTAAAAAAAATGAGTCATACAGACACTTGTTTTTCTATGGCAAAAAAATCCCACAGGCATAATTCAAAGCAAAAGACTTTATAAAAATATTTGAAACCAAGTTACGGATTATACAATTAGGGAGAAAAGAAATATTCAGGGCAGTAATGTGAAGAGCAGCTTTCATTTTTACTACCTTTACCATATCAAAGTTAGACAAGCCTGAAAATAATTTTAGACACACTCAATATTCGTCTCCCTGAAACTTGGAAAGTCTTAGCAAAAAACAGATTTCTTCTCCATGTCTTTTAATTCCAATAACAAAACTAAAGTAAATGAACTTTGTTTCATGTAAAGAAACAAATGTTTTTAAACACAGCATGTTAGCTAGACTGTGTATTTCAAGATTAAAAGAGACTCCCATTCAAACACAGAACATACAATAAACTATTATATTCTTGTTTAAGACAGTGATCACATCACCAAGCCTGCCTGAGTCAGACCCATGGTGTAATTCTGAGGCTGCCCTGTGCAGGGTCAGGACTTGGACTCCATCATCCTGCTGGGTCCTTTCCAACTCAGCAGATTCTATGATAAAAAATACTTTATTACCCAATTACCTTTTAAAGTAAAAACAGTAGCCAACACATATCTATGTCTGTTCTTAAAATGCTTATTTTTTAAGATAGTAAAATGCTGGAAAAAAAATAATGAACCATGACTGAAAAGAGTCTATTCTGTATAACTTACATAACTTATAGCCTTCTTTATCATATCCATGCAGAAAGAGAGCACCAATTTCAAATAACCATTTTGGAAGGACAGATTCTGACAAGTCTGCAAAAGCAAATGAAATATTATTTCAGTAATCACATAAATAATCACATTGTAACTTAACAGAAATCACTAAAAATGCAAAAGTCTATAAAAAAATTACAAAAGCATCTTTATAAGCCACTCTCCAAGGCCTTTTTTTAAAGTAGTGCAAATACTGAGATCATTTGAAATCTTTACTATCTTCTACTCATGCTATAGAGTAGGATCTATTTATGAAGTAAGAATAATTGAAAAAGATCTACAGAAAAAAATGCTGCAAATGTTTATTTTTTTTCATATTTGAAGCCTCCTCCACGAGGCTTTATCATTTAGTTCAGAACTCCAATAGAGTTCACCTTCAAAATATTTTCACAGTACAAAAATGAGATTTTTTTAATTTAATGTACCAGACCAGTGCTATTACAGTGAACAAGAGAGCCCTGTTTGTTGTGGGGTTTTTTGTTATTTGCCTTTTTGGCTTTTTAGGCCTCTATTCTATGATGCAAAAGGACAACACAAGAGATAGTTGCCTTCCTTCCTCTTAAACACCCTTTCAGTAGACATATGGAACCACAACAAAACTGAGAAACTACTGATCAACACAAAAAGCAATAATTTTTCTCATTTTTTTTTAAGTTCTTGCTCAGCTCTCTGTGGTACTTGCAAACCTTTAAGAGGTTCTTAATGAAACTACATCTAAAGGTCAGCGGTAGTTCAATATGAAAGCAACACACACCTTCCAAATCACTATGTAACATAGCTTACCATTAACTGTGTATTCTTTCCTCCATTGAAAGCTTTCATCAATCATCTTTAAAGTATCATCCACAACATCATGACGCCAAATCAAGTAGTTTTCAACCCATTTATCATCTTGCTGAAGTCTTTCCACATCTCTAGAATCATATTTATCTGATTTATCTAGGAAATAAATAAGTTAATGTCTATAGTGATTGCTACAAAAACTTGACAAATCTCTTCATGTGTATGTCTAAAAACATCTACTAGATACATAGGATTTCTCTTGCAGTTTCAAATTTAAGCAAACAAGGCACAGCATGATAAATTGATGAAAACCATCTCTCTGCTGCAATGATATTTAGGGACACTACAAGATTACTCTCACTAGAAAAATATTTTGTGCGATTCTTATGCAAAGAAAAAAACATTAGAAAACAACAAGATGCATTGGGAACACTTGTAATTGTCCTAAAACCAGTTTTCTGTAATTAACATGAATTAGCATATAGTCTTAGAATTTGCTTACTGATGAATGTATATATTAAACATCACTACCACATTTGAGTTCTCAAATTTATAGGCATCAGCATGTTGGACCATAAAATGTCTGACAACTATTAAATTTTGTGGTTTTGAGCACGCAAAACACATAATTGCATTTAACAAAATTGTTTTCTTTAAAAAAAATTACAGTTTACACTTGTAACTGTAAATTGTTACGCTAACCAATAAAAACTACATGCAACTTTAGAGTAACACAAATGCCCCCAAGGCTTCTACTATCTTCTTGTTTCATATTAGCAACACTAACAGGCTTACATGCTTTTGGAAGTACTTCAGATGAAACAAGACTTGCTCCTGTCTGGGGTTGTTTATTTTTAAACAGGAAAGTAAAACAAATGCTAAGTGGACCTATTTCTATTGTAGATATGCTTAAACAAAGGCTCAGTTTTTAGATCAATGCCCCTCTGTCTAAGAAATTGGTATAAATAGAATGTAAATTAAGTGCCCATAATAGAAAGCAATAGACACTGATACACATCTCTGCTAACTACTAAAAAAACATAAACTCTTAAGCTATTCACTTGAATTCATGATTATCATGAAAAAAAATTAAAACTGTTAATAAAAGAGATTTAATTTTCACATGCTAGAAAGACTATTCCTCTATCAGCAGTAATATAATGCTTTCAGAGCCATTTACAACTCTTTAGAACTGTGACAGGATGGCTTGGGAATGTGTATTTCAATCAGACAACTCTGAGGAAGGAGTTAAGGAAAAGACACCATTAAATTCTGCTAATATTTATTGTTTTACTGGCCTACATGCAAAAAGATAACCTAATTTACTTGTCTTTCAATTTATACTGTTTCCTGTTATAACTTAGTCAATGTAACTGTAAGAATATATAAATTTAAATGTGTTCATCCACTAAGAGTTATTATAGTTGCACTCCCTCACTATATCTTTACACAGCTGACTGCTTCTCACATACATCATCTACCATACTCCTTCTTCATTAGGCCTCAATTTTCTCCTTCCCTTGATCCCATTCCACTACTTTACTTTGTTCCTTAGATAAACCTAGAATTTGATCACACTTTCCTCAGTCCTAGTCTCCTACTTTCTCTGCCCAAAAGCCTCTAATCCACTAAAAACTTTTTAACTATTGGAGTTCCTTTTCTCATAATTTCTATATATCAGACAGCTGACTTCCTGTATTCTGACTAAGCCCAGTGAAGTGATCACTCAGCACCAGACTGAAATGTTTACTTCTCTGTGGCTCTAGAGGAACCACAGATGAACTGAAAAATCCTGGGTGTGAAATTCTGTAGTCTCAATAGCTAATTTGAAATTTATAGTTCCTCCAATGATTTAGGAAGTTTTGTCTGAGAAAAGCTAACAGTGCTTATTTCAAGTTAACCACTTCACCTTGTCCTAATAATCTTTAAGACACACTGGCTTCCAGCTGAGTGACTGCAGTTAATCAATCAGCTAAGTACTTCGCTGAGATCAGTCCCACATATATCTTACATAAATAAGAGATTTGGGTGCTGTGTAATTAAAGAGAAAAGCCACCACCAGGTAAAAACTAACAGGATAACATTTCACCACTTTCTGAGGCTCTCTTTGCTTTCAGTATCTGTTTGAGAACACATCTGTCAAAATGAGAGAGAATTGTGCATCTTGTATAAACTGTAATTTAAAACCATTTTTAAAACCACATATTTAAACTGTAATTTATCGTTATGTGGAACAAACCTCAGAACACATTTCTTGGCCACTAACAAGTTGCCCCAAACGCTAAACTTA
>VZRF01010163.1:438858-469117 GCA_013396875.1 Vireo altiloquus
AGACATTAAGTTTAGTCCCCCTCAGCTCAGGAAGAGAAACATCTCTGTAATCAAGTCCATAACGAACAGAACTTCCTGTGGTATTTGGAACACACATCACTTGCCCCAAAGGTAACACAAGGAACAGCATTACCAGCTCTTTCTGTTCAGAAAGAGCTACTACAAACCACATGTGTAGCAGCAGTGCCAGACTTCAGTGTAACATTTCATAGTCCGGATGCTTGGAAACCTGGTTGCTCCCTCAGCCCAAGACACTCAAACCTTTCTGTATCATAGAATAACTCCATAGCTCATGGAAGAAGCAAAACTGGGATGCTGCAATACTTTTCCACTGACCCAGGAATCTGCAGAAACTAAGCAAGACTCAGATCGAAAAAGCAAGGAAAAGTAATCTGCCAAATTCCAAGTTACACATAAAGGAGTAACAGTACCAAGGAGCTGTGGCAATTATTAGCCCTCTTTATTCCTTTAACTGAAAATTCTTCAGGAAAATTTGAGTGAGAAAAACTGACTGGGAATTTAACCTTATTTTGAAAATAGTTGGTTAAAGTTGCTTTCATTTTCTCATTTGAGGTCAAGAGGAAAGACTAGAAGAAGACAAAGTTCTGTTTGAACAGCAACTTCTTACATTGCTTGCCTTCCTTTTTTTTTTTCTTTAGTAAGGATTTACTGTTCTTTCTATGAGCACATTCTGCCTTTTTAGTAGTTGTCTTCAAGCTGAGAAGCTTCCAGTGAAACTGCATCACTTAATTACTATGTTTCAACATAAAGGATCTTCTATAAGACCAGACAACAACTCCGAAAACAACAGCAGAATTACGCAAAACTAAATGCACACAAATTTCACTGCAACACTTTCACTAGATTATTTCATTAAGTTCTTTGAGGCACAAATTACAAATCCCTTCTCTTTACGTCACTCTTTTTTTTTTTCAAAGCCGTTTAATTACAATGCCAGGAGCCCCTGGAGCAGCTCCAGTGGAGGGCTGCAAAGAAGATTAAGGGCCTGGAGCATATCTCTTACGAGAACAGGCTGAGAGAGCTGGGCCTGTTCAGCCTCAAGAAGAGATGACAGAGGAGACAGGATCAATATCTGATCAGTACCTGAAGGGGGAGTGTCAAGTGCTCTTCTTGGTGGTGCCAGGCTCTTCTTGGTGGTGCCAAGCAATAGGACAAGAGGAAACAGACAGAATGATACACAGGAAATTCCAGCGGAGTATGAGGAAGAACTTTATACTGTGTGTGACCAGGCACTGGAACAGGTTGCCTAGAGAGGGTGTGGAGCCATCCAAGGACTGTCTGCATGCAAATCTGTGGCCTGTGCTCTGGGATGAATCTGCTTGAGCAGGCTGGACCAGACAAGCCATTATGGTCCCTTCCAACCCGACCCACACCATGATTACCAGGAGAACAGTGCTGTTCTGCTGTGTTTTCTTCTAGTGTTCATGCTTTAGGAAAAATAATACAAATTTGAGAATATTCAGCACAAATATAGAAGAAAAACTACAGAACTCAGAACCAGGCAGCACAGCCAAGTCCCACATTAACTTAACCCAGAGAAGTTCAGAATTAAATACTTGAATGACCTCTCCTTTCAGAAAAAACTAGAAAAGTAGTGTTACAGAACAAGCAAAACATAAAGCTAAGCAGGGACCACAACTGCATACCTTTTAATAGACAGAAACAAAAAAAAAAGCTTCACAGTACAAAGTAGAGAGAAAAAACAACTTAGAAAAGTATGTCAAGTGTTACATTACACAAAGACACTCAATTTAACTACTGTCTTAAAGCTATTTCAGCCAAAAAGCCTCAGTCTAAAATGGTCACAATTATTTCCGACTGTGGCTACACAGAGGAAACCCATTTTAATTGGCTGTTGATCCCAAACATTAAGCTAAGTACTATAACAATTCATAACAAATGCCTTCAGTTGCTAAGAAAAACCAAACACCATTTCCATCTGAGGAATTATTTCAATGAGCTCAAGCAGCAATAAACAAATAAAATATCTGCCTCCACAAAGTAAGATTAACAAACTTTTCGCAAAGCTGAATATAGTGACAATAGACTATTTAAATAAAAAGCTCAATCATTAATGTTACAGAACTTTTTATGAAAGTATGTTTCCCATCACATCCTTCCACCATTCTCAGCCTGAAAGCCAAGAACCAGGGGAAAGAGACTTTTCAGAGCATAAAAAGACTCATGCATGTGTGCAAAACATTACTTTAAGAGTCTTCTACAATAGTCTTATCACTGTTTTTTAAGAGTGTCCCATAGGTCTAAAACTTTATTTACAATCAACCAATATGATTAGCAAAACACTTCTGCTACTGGCTTAAAGAATGTCATGATGAAATTTAATCCTTTACATTGGAAGGATAGGAAACCTCTCTTGCAAAATCTTTTTTGAAAATTAAACTTTGCCTAAAGGAGAAAGGAAATGATGATAATGGGGAGGGCCAGGAAATAACAGCCAATTAGAAATGGTTAATATACAAAAGGAAATGTGAAGAAAACTAGTTTACTGAAAAAGTCTAAGAAGATTTGATTGTAAATAATTCCCACTGTAACATTAAAATAGAAAGTAATAGCCCAGAAATAAAAGCTAATTTTAGAAGTCCTCTAAGGAATGGAAATTCACTATAGAAAAAGACATGATTGTTTGCTAGAAAACATTGTTAGTGTCAGGCAGTACTAGAAAAAAAATCTTTTGTTTTCATTGTTCCTTTCACCAGCAAAATCATTTACATCACCAATTCTCACAAAGAATCCAAACGGGCAAAACAAAAATTAGGCCCCAAACCAGTGAAGACAAAGTGCTGTCTGCCTACCACATCAGACAGTATTTGCCAGTCTATTGGACTAACAGGACCTTTCCACTTTTGGAAGTCAACCTTTCAAATGCAAGGGTTTCATTATTGAGACATACATTCCTCACAAGAACTGAAGTAGTCTTTGGAACCCAGCTAGAAAGTTAACTGAAGAGAAAAAAACACCACAAGATCACAATCAATATTAAACACTGCTTTGCAGACAAGATTCAGCAGTGGCCAAGCTTTCCTTCTAGAACATTTTGACAGCCAAATTTGCTGAACAACTTCAGCAAGAAAGTTCTCCTGCAAACTTTGGGGAAGTGAGCCAGTAAGGTTCTCTGACACTTTATTTTTCACTCTGTATCTGACTAAGAAAAGCATTTTCTGATTTGGTCACATAAATGAAACAACTGCATGATTCAAAAAAACAGATTTATGGTGCTTTCAATTGCTGAACAGAACTCTTCCCATCCATCTTGAAAACGATCAGAACCACAGCACATTATTATAATAATAATTAAAATACATGTTGGAATATTAGACTTTTCTCAATCACCTATATAATAATATATTTTTGTAGATTCTACTTTAATCTAAAAATTGTATTCTGCCAAGAAATAATTTCAATTAAAAAGCAGGATTTCAAAGACCCTCTAAGTCTTCATTTCATAACAAAAATAAACATTAGTGTAAGGCTGTCACAGCATTTTGGACCATTACCAATTCTTCCTGCATGAGGAAAAGCAGGAGGAAAACCAGTAACTGCCAGTTACAGAATATGGAAGAAACACTTCATCTTTGATGATCAGAATCACTGTGTCTCTAGAATAACCAGATATATAGTTTTCCTCAGACGGAAAACAAAACAGTGCCAGCTGCAATCTCCAGAAAAAAAACTGCCTGAAAACTTTTCTCAAACTTTAACACCTGCAGTTCACCTGTAACTGGAAGAGAGTTTGCTCTGTAGAGGCTCGCAGTTCTATGACCACACTAAACTTTACAGGAAGGATCTGCTTCTCAGTGTAGCCTGACAGTGCCCTTAGTTTTGAAAGCAGACTAAAATTGCTGGGCATGAAGCAACCATTTGTACCTTTACACTCCAAAGACACGGGTTTGGGGGTGTCTGCATACATACACCCCCACATCCCTTTGATTAAGAAGCATAAAAGAATACATTTTAGAACAAACACAGTAAAGGCTGAGAGACCAGTACAAAATTAAAATCACGTGTTTTGCCCTCTTGAATGTGGTCATGAGAACATTAATTTGCTAGTGGCATTCCTAAATTTGTGGCAGAGTTTTAAGAACACAAAATCAAAAAAGTCCTAATCCTATTTCCTTGAAAGGGCCAAGAGCCCTAAACCATGACCCAAAAATGGGCTTACTGAGAAAAAGTGTTCAAAATACTGCAAATAGGATTACAGCTTACCTTATAACAGTATTCAATTATTGTAATGGCTGTATCAACCAGCCCAACAGAGGCATCATTACAACTAGAGAAACTTGTGGAATTCCAAGATTTTAAGTGGTAGATCAACTGAAGGAATAATACTCCTTTTGCACAACTACTGTCCCAGAGCAAGTTGAATCACCTATCATTTGAAAATACACACTCATTGAAAATATTAAGAGGCAGAAAAAATTAAGAGTTTAAGATGATCCCCACTCATTCAAGCCTGATCTTTATTCACTTAGAAATATCAAAGGGTAAAATAAGCTCTCTCTACTTCAACACTTCCTAATAAATTTTGTCATCAGAAATAAAGGTCATCTCTAACCAAGGCCAAGGTAGTCTTCTTTATGAAAGTTAACAGAGTAACCATATGAGATAAAGTTGTACCACCCTCAAGACCTTCAAAGTTTTCCAAAAGCATGTTCTAGCCCACTACAAAGAAGTCATAGAAGCATATACCCCTCACATAAAGGTGACAGATAGCTGGATAACCTCAATAATTCTGACTAGTCACATCAAAGCGAAGCACTTGTTCACAGAACTTAGGCTTGTATTAAAAGAGATGTAGGCAACACAACTACTGGACTTCACTGTATTTGCATTAAAAATTGTACAAAAGCATGTTCTCAATAGAAAGTCTCTAGACAGTCATAATGAAACATACTGCTTACTACAATTGTTAGCATACTCTACATTCTTCCAACATTCACAATGCAAATTAACCTTGAAATAAAAGGAAACCATGCTAGGCTTACCCAGTCTTCCCTCTCTCTCCCCCAGGCATCCCCAGCATCTCCCGGCCTTCATTTACAACTTTAAATGCACCTGCACTTAAGAATCGAGTTGGACATGCAGCATGATCTTAATTATGGACTGCATGAATTTCAAGCGCAAGTTACCCCAGAAAAACAACTCTTCCTCTGACAAACTCAGCGAGGTCAGAATGCCTCCCTTCCCCCTTCCCTGCCATGTTTTATGTCCAAAGAACACCACGCACAGCAGTGTCCCAGACCCCATTAAACAGCCAACCAAACACAACTGCAAAAGAAAAGGACGGAGAGCTTTGCCCCAACACATCCTGCAGCCCAAGACAGCGACCCAGCAGCCAGAGAGCACCGAAAGCCAGCACAGAAACCTGCTGTGCATCGTACCCATGGGTTTGGACATCTTCAGTGCACCAGGAGAACTTTAGGTTGCACATAAGGGACAAATTCTTCAGATAAACAGCGATTAGATATTTGAATGGGTTGCCCAGGAAGGTGGTAGTCACCGTCCCTGGAGGTGTTTAAGCAAAGGCTGAACGTGGCACTCAGTGCGATGGTCTGGTTGACTGGTGTTCAGTCACAGACCGGCCTCGCTGGTCTCGGAGGCCTTTTCCGACACAGGCGATTCTGTGAAAGGGAACAGACGCTCCCACATTCAGGAAAGCGGGACACCTAGCACCCCGAAAAGAAAAGCGACAGTGGACAAGTCCCAGAGCCCATATCCACCGCTCCCAGCTCACCTGGAAGGTACTCGGTCTCGAAACGCCGCCGGGTCTCGCTTATCAGCGCCGCCTTATCCTGTCGCTGCTGAAAGGAAGTAAGGAACAGGAGGGCCGTGAAAGGAAGGGAAAGGCCAGAGCCCCAAACAGCCCCATCCCCTCACCTGTACGGCAGGGCCCGGCCACCCGTCCCGCCAAACCACCAACCCCGACCGGCTGCGGACGGCGGCTGCTGAGGGAAGGCCCGGCCGGCGGGCAGGAAGGCAGCAGTGAGGGGGCAGGGTCGCAGGAACTCACCTCAGCCATGATCCAGCGGGTCCGCCCGCGCCACCCGCACTGAGGCAGCTCCGGCAGCGCGAGGCGCGGCGGGAAAAGGGGATGGAGCGGCGCGTGACTCCGCCGGGGGGCGGGGCTTCGGGGCAGCTGAATCAGGCAGGCCCCGCCTCCTGCCCCGCCCCTCTCGGTGGCCCCGCCCCTGCCGCGCTCCCGTCATGCTCCCCGCGGCGGGAGTTTCGGAGTGGCTGCCCNGCTGCCGGCCCGCCCGGGACCCGCGGCACGGCCCCGCCGGGAGCAGCGGGCAGCGCCCGGGAACGGCAGACAGAACAACCCTCCCGGCGCGGAGCGGAGCCCGTGGTCACTGCTGTTCTCTGTACCCGGTCGCTGCGCGGGAGCTCGCGGGGCCCGGCCGGGGCTGGCGGCGTCGGTGCGGACCCCGGAAGTTGAGTGACACTCGGTGAGACGGCTGCGGTTCCCTCGCGGTCCCGGAGCCTTCTCTGGGCGAGGAGGGAGAGAGGGAGGGAGCCTACTCGGCCGCAAAATGACTGGATGCTTCTTCAGAGAACTTTCTCCTTCGAGGAGAATAATTCTAACAAAAAATGAGTTATAACTATTGATAAGTACTACGCCGAGAAAAGGATCTTTAATTTGAGAATTCAAAGCACCGTTATGTCTGCTCAGTATATTTGTGGCGCTGACGCCTTCAATGCAATCACGCGAATTGTGAGTGTGCTGTTTGGTTTCTATCAATTTATATTATGCCGTGCGGCTGTTCAAAATCTGAAAATTCATAATTCGGTAAAGAAACGTTTCTGAAATGTTTCTGTTACTTAAATCTCTCAGTACAAAGTTGCTGAACTTTATTATTAATCTGCGAGATTAAAGCACATACTGGCCTCATTCTCAAATTTTTCTGATATTGCTTTGCAACACGTAGTTATTTTTAAGAATCAGTTCAGCTAGTCTCAAAACAATTTAATTTTTTTTTTCTTGTTTGCTTTTGTAGATGGAAAATGTCCACACAAGTTAAAATTTCAACAAAGAAATAAACGTGATAGAAATGGGGACGCATATGGTTTTGTTGTAGAAGAATATACATAAACATAAATCAAGATGTCTCTGAGTGAGCAAGATCAATTCTTGTCCTATAATGGTGAAGTCCTTGTATTTCAGCTGTCAAAACCACGGCATGCAGAGGAAGCAGATGATAAAACAATGAATTTATGTGTCAGAAGGATGGCGTTCAACAGACACACTAAGCTGTTTGTTCAGAAGTCTTCTGGAGTATTCAGCATTGGTGCTAGTCACTCAAAAATTGAAATAATTTGTTGTAGCTGCACAACGGATTCCAGAACAGGGATTATTCTTCCCTGCATTTTGATGAAGAAAAAAAAACGAAACAGCATCAAATACTTTGTATTGTTGCTTCACAGTTCAAATAAATTTGAACAGTCCTTTTATTTTAAGTTGGATTATGAGCTGAAAGAAGACATCAGGTTGTTTGCTGGCCCATCAGTGTTGTGGAGACATGCCAACAAGTTGTTCTACATCTCTTCCAACACCTGCGTGGTTCAAAGTGCTCCTGTCCAGCTTTCTTCTGTAGTGTGGACAGGTGAAATTGTAGGTGAAGGCACTGTTGTCTTAGGGATAAGAACTGCTTGCCTGCCAGAGACTGAAGATGCAGATGGGTTTTCTGTTTCAGACAGAGCCATCTGGGGTAGTGAGTTCTTTGGATATGCAATTCAAACACAAAAAATGCTGACTGGCACGTGCTTTATGCCTCATGCATACAGCAGAGTTGTGTCTTCTGTCTACATCTGCAAGACTGACAGATTGAAAAAACAGCTCCGAATATCACTTGTTGCCATAACACAAAAGAACCAGCTTATTTGGTTCCAAAGTGGTGTCCCTAAAGGTGTTTGTGAACTTCCTTACGAAAAGCCATGTTTGGTAAAAACAGCTGTAACCAGTAGCAATGATTTGCTATTTGTTGTGTCTTTTGCTTCTGGAAATAGCTGTGTTATACAGAGAAGAGACAGCTTACAGGTACTGGTGGCTTTAAACAGCTCAATTTTACTGCTGTGTGTTTTTGTATATATTGTCTTACTGAAGTTCCTGCAACTGAAAAACTGCATGTTTAAGTGCTATAGATTTCTTGTTTATTATTGTTGCTGCTGGTAAAATAACTTGTCTAAAGTATGATGCTGTTTTGCTTCTGTTGCTTGCTTGTGTATCTGAAAATGAAGCTGGGATTCTCTCATTTAGTAATACATTTGTGAATCTTACCAAAGCTTCAGTTTCTAACTGCAAACTGCAGTAGTGTGAGAACTTGAAATTGTAAGACAGTTATGAGTGTTCTTAGACGATTTGTATTAGAAGTAACCTGATATCATTGCAAAGCATAAACTACTCATTGGAACGTCAAAGCTTTTTGAGCCTAATTTCCTAATAACAAAAAGTTAGAAAACGTTATATGAAAATTACAAGAAAAGGCCTTGCTATTGCTTCCTAAAATTAGGAGAGACAAAGTTTCTGCTAGGGTTTTGTAGTAATCTGATGGGAAGACTTGTGTAAGTCAGGAAATAAAAATTTGTACTATTTAGTTGTTGGCATTATTATAAAAATTTGTCTTTAACTTTCAAACATATTTAAGTCTATTGTGAAACCAAGATATTTCTCTAACGCCAACTGATCTACAAGTATTACTACTTCTAAATAAATATTACAACATTCAGCTGTTAAGCTGTTTGAATACACTGAAAAGTTGTCATCTTCTCTGCAACCTGTAATCTGGAAAGTGATCTTTAAAGAGAAATGGCTAATTTTTCCCAGAGTTACATAGGCTCTAAATGATGGGGTGAGAGTGAGAGCTTGAAACTTCTAAATATTATTGTATTTCACAAGACTGAATAGGCTCCCTCTTAACTGAAAGCAAGCTTCACCAGAATGAGGTCTCAAATACAAAATTTATTCTAATAAATGTATTTTAAAACCTCTTCTACTGTAGGTGGCTTCCAAATGGCAAAAAGTGAAGTGTGTTCTGGTGGATGATTTTATTGGCTCTGGAAGTGAGCAGCTGTTACTGCTTTTTAAGGATGACTCCAATACAGACGTGTTAAGTACATTCAAAATAACAGATCTTGGGGAGGTCAACTATGCAGTAAGTTGAGCTTGCCTTTTCTCAGCTACTCAGTCTGTGCTTACTAAATTAAGAAAACCTCAACATATCATTATAGTATTGATGCAAAGTGGAATTGGATGTGTGCTGTGAAATGCCCTGAAGTTTGAATACAATATTCCCTGTTGTAATCTTAAATTATCTGAAGACATTATTTTGCTTCTTTGATTGTATCAGCATTCTGTTGGGAAATTAATGCAGTTGCAAATACTTCACATATGTAACAGTTTTGCCACAAATCTTACCTTTTGGCTAAGAACTCTTAATTTAATTAAGGCCATAGTGCTTGTTAATTTTCTTCTCATAATTGGGTCTTCCCATTATGTCCTATCAAATTCTAATTGCTTTCAGAAAATAGGATTTTTCTTTTAAAAGACTGTGGTTCTGCTGGGTTGCTGTATTTTCCCCCAGATTTTTATAATGCTGTGTAATAGCCTGTACCTTACCTTCAGCTTTTTAATTCATTCAGGATTTTGGTTTTGGTTTTTTCTTTCAGAGTGATATCAATTATAAACATGATGTTCCTGCTGCAGAAGGATTGCGAGAGAATGGTTTGCTTACTGTCCGAGCACTTGAAAGAAGATTACAGGTTTGTACTCAACAGTTCTGCCTCCATGTTTTCTATAAATTACTGTTTTGTATCATTACATTATCTAAAGGGCAAGGCTAATGATACTGTTACTATTGAAGAAGTGGTTCAGGGAAAAGGACAACATGGTTAAGTATTTATTCTTGAATCAGTGGTAGTCTGTATTTCAGTTCTGTCCATTGTTATAAGTGCTTTTAGGTAATTGCAGAGGTTTAATTTAATTAAAATTAAAAGTTTGAGATAATGTTGACACTATCTTAGCAGATAGAGCTTCTTAGCAGTCATTTTACTCATAGGTGTTTAAATAACAGCTTAAAAAATTAGAATGTTTCCTTCCTCTTACATAATTTTCAGGTCATATAGTGGCAGGTTCCCAGTGAGTACATTTGTACAAACTGCTGACCATGTTTATTTCACCACCTTCTGATGTTCATGCTCCTTTTACTAATGGTTTTGTAAGGATAATTTTGAAAAGTGCTGTAGATGAAGCTAAAATGTATCATTCTGTTAACTAGCATCATTTATAAAACAAACTGGGGGAAACTGACTAGAGTTTCCCACTCAGCATACTCACCAATAAGTGCATTTGCAGTGTGTATATTAACCTATACCAAATGGGTAATAATTGACAAAATAGGAAGAGTTTTTAAAAAAAAGCTTTAGGAGAAAACATAAATCTCATTCTGAGTCAATGACATGAAGTCATTGTTAGTTTGCTAAGGGTTTGCTTTAAAGACTAGATATGAGGTAATTATTCCTTGAGAATTAGTGCAAACTAAGTAGGGATATTGTGGCAGTTTTATTTCCAGCCTTTAAACATGAAGCAAATTAATTGGCAATAGTTTGCTGGTTAATAAATAAATTTAAAAAAATGAGGACATATTAGGAAAATGCTGAAAAAGAAAAGATTTTTCTAGTTCTAATAACAAATAAAATGTCTAAAGAGATATTGTGCAGATAAAAGCTGTTTGGAGAACAGTGGACAAAATGGTTTTTTCCTTCGTGGAAGGCACAAGAAAATAGAAGCTGGATTAATTTCCTGAGGTCCCTTCCAGTCCTACATTTTTACAGTTTGCATGTTAGACACCTATTGGCTTTAACGTGCAGAAGTGCAATCATCCTTCCAAACACATCTTTTTCTGTTTCTGCGTTTTTTTTCTTTTTTGACAGTCCTATTTTAAAACTTACTTTACTGCTGCATTCTTGCCCTACTCATTACGTTACTTTCCTCTTCCAGAAAACAGAAATCAGTTTCTGTCTCTTACTTGCTGCTCCTTCCACGATTGTAATGAAGGTTGTTCACTCTGCCATTGACAGCTCTATGTTCCATAACTTTGTTCTTTCAATGCACCAACTGGCTTACAGCTGTACAGCTCTCAGTCTGTGTCAGGGTCAAATCAATTATCTGGTTTGCACTATCTACTGGTTCTGCTGGAAACAAGCCACTTGCTGGATATTTTATCTATCATGTGCTGATATAGTTCAGAATCCTTCATAAGACCTAACTGATTTCTGTACTTTTAGATCTTTTTAATCTCTAATTTTCAAAGCGAAATGCTAGCACAAGCATTGTAAGCAAGTTGGAAATTTACTATGTTTTAATGCTGTAAATCTTTAAAATTGTCAAGCTGATGAATTTGGAAGTAGATGCAGATATTTCTTTCTAACCTTACACTTGCTTCCTTGTTGAAATCCCCATTGTTCTGTGTTATATTTGCTGAACAGTGAAGTACTCTTCCTGGCTTTTATAATCTGATGTATAATTGAATTTCAAGAATGCTTGTTTTGAAGCAATAGTGCATGGGTTCTGCTTAGCTTGGGAATTTCCAAAGGTTATTTAGTCTTGGAGTGGTGCCTCTTGATATTTATCATCAAAATTTAGGTATTCTAGAAATTTGCTCTCAAATCAAGTTTTCACAGTCTCCATGGAATCTTGTGTTTTAGAGCAAAATAAAATAGCAGATGCAGCCCTTTTTCATCTTTGTTTCTTAACCCTTGCTTCATATCTGCACAGCTGTTTTCTTAGCCACATGATAACTTTGGCAAGAATGAATTTTACTCCACTGTATTAGTAAGTTGCATTTTAGTTATACACAGTAATATATATAAATTGCATTTTGCAGGTAATGAAATTGAAAAATAGATCAGTTTGTGAATTTTTGAATGGTTTGTTTTGTATACACTTTTTTGGGCCTGAATCCAGCCTTTTTGCCTTTGAAGATTTTTTTCACTTTAACATGTGTTTCGTTATCTTCTGAAGAAGACACCCTTTGGCAGAGTACTGCAGTTACATTGCAACAGCTGAGGTTACAAGGTTTCTCATGGTTTTAGTTGGTTGTTTTGGCAGAAACAAAGTGTCTTAATGTCCACTGGTCTGTTCTCCACCCACCCCCCGCCGTTACTTGCCAGTTTTGTAAGGATTATAATTCCGTATTTACTCACAGCTTTATTGCTTTGGCTCTGGACTGCCTTGTTTTTATGTTCATTTTCTGTTCTAAGAAGTTTATTTTGTTAGTCTCAACAGCACAAAACTTGTGACTCCTGCCGATGCTTGTGGTGCAGTACATCCTGACATATAGCAGGAAGGATGCGTCTGTCACTTGTGACAGAGAGTTGATGAGGGACACAACTCAGTCTTGGGTTTGCCATGTGGTAAATTTGAGGCCTCTTTCCTGTGTTGCTTATGAGGAAAAAGGGCTTGCAAAAACCAGATAGGTCAGCAAGCGTACAACAGTGAATTTTTGGCTATTTTGACTGCTTCCACATCCATGCTTCCCCATTTGCTTTTTGTTTCTCAGTTGTGTATTCAGGACTTGGCTCCAATGGGAGTAAATGATGGCTTAGTATTCTGATGATCTAAATTAAGAAGGTATTGTAGACTCGAACGTTTCCTTTTTGTCTCCTGACTCAAGTCTGGCACTGGATCATTGCTTGGAATCTGGTGCTTAGATTCACAGTTTGATAGATGACAATTTTTTTAACAGACCATTTTATTAGGGTGCTGCTGGTCTAAGTGCCCTTTGCCATTGCAGCTTGAGCAGAGGACATGATTTACAAGAACTGCTTTTTTATTCAGGCTTATAATGGTGTTTTGTGTGTTATATGTTATGGGGGATTTTCTAAGGGAATGGGGAAGAGGGAAGTTTGGTTTTGCATTCCAGAGTTTGTTCTCTTCTTGGCAGCCTTGGACTTCTCAGGATCTTGCTTTCCAGATAATAGCTTCTGAGGAGCTTTCTTAAAACCTGAGAAGCTGGCATGATTTTTTTCTTTGTCTGGCTTGTGGGGTTTTTTTGTTGGTTTTTTGGAGGATTTTTTTGTTGTGTTTTGTTTACCTGAGCCATAGCCAACATGTGTGTCTGTCTGTAAATCTGTCAACTCTTCAATATATTTCTTTGATCAATAATCATTACAAATCTTGAGAAGAAAATGAAACTGCTAGCCATGAAAAAATGAGGCAGGATTGATAATGAAAGGTATCTACAGATATCTTAAGAAAGAGATCTTAAACTCTAGGTTTAATATTGAAAGACCAAGATTCTGAGATTCATGTTTTAGAAACAGAGTAGCCTGACTTGAACATTTTTTAGAAATGTTACTCATGATACTTCCATAAAAATGGAAAGCTGAAAAGATACTTTGATAGCTTCAGTGTCCTTTTTTATGTGCAGTAGTCTAATGATTATCTTTTACAGGCTGGTTGGACTTCTGTTCGAGAACTGCAGCAGCATTTAGGACTCCAAAAGAGGGTTATTCTTGAGTCTTGCAGAGCATTAGTAGATCTTGTTGAAGAAAGAACCCATATTCTACCAAACGCAAAAGAGGTAAAATGCAGGAGATGGGCCAGATCACTTCGGAATGCTGCCAAGCCTTTTGTAGAGGATGCTGCCCTCAACCACTTGCCACTTCCACCTGTAGGAGTTGCCACTATCAAAACTCATTAATCTGCTTTTTAAATCTGGTTTATTTTCTTAATTTGCCAGTGTATGTAGTTAGGAGTGAATTTAGTTGTCTCTACTTGAAATTGATGTGCACAATAGCTCCTGACAACTGAGTGGTATGGAGGAGTAACCTCTAACAGAGTTAGTGACAAACATGAGGGGAGTGTACAGTTCTAATTGGCACAGTTGCCTAGATATTCAATATCTGTCTGTAATCTAATGTGTTACAAAAAGGGAGTTGTCATAGAACTATGTGAGCAAAATTGATTTTATAATGGGGGCAGAGTGAATTGTGCGCTGAGAAGTTGATGGAGGTTTGGAAAATTCTATCTTAATATGTTGCTCAAAAAAAACTTCCTAATTTAATTGAAATGGACTTGATCCCCTTTTCAGTTACTGTTGTGATACCTTTCAAGTTTTCCAGGTTTGGACAACAAAATATTGAGCAATTAAATGCAATAATATAAAATAAATTCTCACATCTTAGATCTTTGGACAATTAATTGTATGACAGGTCAAGATTTCAATGTGATGTTTACAAGGAGAGGACAAGTTATACTTTACATGATGATATCATGTGTTTTAAGAAAATTCAATTCTATTTATTGTAGAGAATAAACTAGTTTATACGTATGTTTCATTTTACGTATCTTAAAAGATCTTTCAGCAGTCACTTGTGGTAAAAGACAAAGTAATGCACTATAAAAAGAACCAATATCTCGACTTAATTAATCTAAAACCTGCATTTTTCTATAAGGAAGGCCTTGTGTCTCTCTGGGATGATGTAGAAAATCCTCCTCATTCTCTTAGTAAAGAGTTGTCATTGGCATCTAAAGTCCCAGAGCACTTCACAGAGGAGTTGTGGCAGCGTGTTGTGGGTGACAGCCTGGTAGTTGGAGTAAAACTAGCTGAATCATTTTACTTGTGAGTATACACTTATCTAATAATTTCATTGATAGTTTTATAGAAGATGAATATGTAGCTTAAGGTCTGCAGTCAATATGAACTTGCTTATTTTGAACATCTGCATATAAAGTGTGTTTTAAGTGTGTCTTTGTCAGTATTCTTGCTGCTGCTTGTCTCTCTCTAGCACTGTGTAGAAAAATACATTGTACAACCAGAAATCAGTTGTGTGAGTATAATTGCAACATTACTGGAGACTTTACAAAAAAGTTTTCTTTCACTAAAGTTATGGTTCTTTATAGTCCATGTTGGCATAGCAATGCTGACATTAGTATGTCTTGTAAAAAAAACTCTGTCTTAGCTTAGTTCCTGATGCTTTACTGTTAGTGACTTGCCATTCCTGGTTTGCTTCAAAAAGCACAAAAAGTAATGTATTAAATTCTCTTTCCAACTAAATATATACTTAGCTTTTGAATGGAACTCTTCTAGTCAAGTATGTAATCAAAATATTTGCAAAGCTTGTTTATTGTGTAAAGTATGTGGAACAATCAGCCATACAATGCTTAAACCTTCAAAATAATTTGTTTATTCTTATTATCATCTTTTAAAATGTTTATTCTGTTTATTTTAATTACTCAGTTCTAGTTGTAAATACTACTTATGTCATTTTCTTTTACATAGAGGAAACTAATTTGAAACACAATGTGAAAGAACAGGATTACCTAAAACATAAATTTACAATATGAATTGTGTGATATAAACTTACCTTCTGACCCATGTTCCCACAAGCAATGTAGCTGAGAGTATGTTAGGCTGAGCTCAAAGGCTACTAATGCCACTGAAAATCACTCAGGTGGTTGTGAGGAAGCTGACCTGTTAGGCCCTCTGGCCATTCTGCTGGAGCTGTGGGTATATTCTTTCTCAGCTGCCAGACTGCTGTAACTTTACAATAAAGTTGACCTCATCCTCTTGACAGCCTCTCTTAGGAGCCACTGAGGCAAAAGATTGTTTTTTGCCTTTTTAGTGTTTGTTCTTTTTGCTTTGATGATGATGCCTTTGCTTTTTTTTTTTTTTTAAGTGAAATGCTTCATTGCTGTATAACATCAGAGCTTTTCAGCAGATTTTAAAAACCAGCAGCAATCTAGTCCTCTCCCCCATTTTTACAGTTGAGAAAAGATGTGTGGAGAAGCCATTTGTCCAAGGTTCCCTAGCAGGCCAGCAGCAGAGCCTGGGTCTTCTGGGCTCTGGTTCAGTACTGTGTACAACTACCTGTGTGGGGAAAAGGACTTGCTTTCTCTCCATCGCCAACACTGTAATTCTTTATTGATTATTTTTGTGCTTCCTTCTAATGCAAGATTGCAGTGATATCATAGGCTGCATTATGAAATGGTGATAGTTCTCTGTAAAGAGAATTAGACATTCATAAGACTTTCAAATGTCAGTGACATCTTGAGATTGAATTGATTGACAGAATAATATATTCATTGGGAGAGGATCTGAAACAGTAATATGATTTCATTGGAAGAATCCTGTGTTGAATAAATAAAGTACTTCATGCATTTCAGGAAATTGCTGCGTGTTCAAGGTAGTGGTATCTTAAACTTTTATTTTACTCTACATTAAATTTTGTTTGAATATCTATAAAAATGTAGTCTCAGAAGAGCTTTTAGTCCTCAAAAGGGCAGAATTGATATTTGTCATGTTTTTTACTAAAAAGAAAGTTAAATTTTTAGAAAATAATTTATAAATGTCATAGAGTATCTGTATAGGTTATGAAGAATTTTCAGCTTTTTCTGGCTGAATTAAATATCCAAATTCTTTTGATTGAAATGAGGCATCTAACTCCTAGAAGCTCTTAAAATTCAGTCCACGTTTTGAAAAATCTTTATACTTTATGAGTTTATATGAAACAGTCACATGAAGGACTTAGCCTCTTTAAGTCTATGACTTAATCTGGAATGGTATTGGAATTTACAATAGTCTTAAATGTCTGTATACATCTGCAGAGTTGTGGTTATTTGTCAGAAGACAAAAATGTGAACTGGGAGTGCAGTCATATTGTATGGATTTTCACAGGTCACTGAGTGATGTCAGTTTATCTTTAGTGATGGATCAAGACTTCTCTTCGATTTCTCCAATTATCAAGTGTCAAAGTAAAATCATTAAGCTGAACAAAGCCTTCTCAGCACTGGCTGTCTCCTCAAGTCAAATCGAACCTCCTCCAAAAAAGATGAAATTGGACTTGCATAGCAAGAATGATCTAAGAAAAGAGTTTCCTAAGAGATCTTCGAGGATTCAGCTGGACAGAGCAAAGACAGTCACTGCTGTGGCTTTCACCAGCCTTTCACCACTATTGGTATTCCATCGTGTGTGCTGTGTAGTTCTTCTGCATGCCAGGAAGCAAAACCAAAAGAATGATAGTTTACAGCACAGTAAAAAGATTACTGTAGTCTGTGGGAAAATTTTCTTAAGTCTGGAAGACATTTCAAATGGCAGATATTCAGTAAAGATGCTAAGGGATAATAGTTACTGTACAGGTAAATGGAGTTATATACTTTGCATTTATAAATATATATATATTTGATTCTTCTGTTTGCTCTAAATTTCTCTCTGAACACAAGCTGGTAGACCTTTTGGGAATTAAAAGCTGGGTGAAATAGGAGATGGAGCATTTTTCAAAATGGAAAAAATGTTTTAGTGAGTTACTATAAGGTTTTGCTAGCATTGATGATGAAAGGTATCTGGAAAGGATAATTTGAAGATAAGTTTGAATACAAAATGCTGAAGCCTATGTTTTTCCTATAAATAAGATACTTACTTTAATTAGGTTTTTTCTGACTACTACTTCTTAAATGATACCAAAGTAATTGAAGCTCTTCCTCATCTATATGTATAGTAGGGTAATTTATTTTCTTTTTGTTTTTTAATATTCCTGATTGAATTGGCTTTAAACTGGGCTTTTGCTCAGGTAATGAAATATCCTTTTTATTGTTTGGAATGAATTTTAATTTTTCTTCCTTTAATGTGATGTCCCTGCTGAAGACAATGTCATATTACTATCACAGGAGGCTATTAATAGCCTTCTTTTGGCAAGGTGATATTTATCTTAAGATCTTTCATTATATTGGTGGTGCTGCATTAATAAACTCTTTTGCTTGACAGAGTAGGGATAAGAATTTAGGTAAGAAGAAAATTCCCAAAGACTGTCTAAATTTAGGGGCAAATGCTTCACAAAAAACTGGGAGTATGAGCCAAAAATCTAAGCTCATTTAGTGCATGCAGCGTGATCAAAATATTTTGTTCAAATCCCTCTTTTTTACTGTATTTTCTTGCAGGTTCTGTGGAAGATATACTTGCTGTCCTTGCGGTGTCTGTCAGATTCTCCTTTCAGATTGTGTCTTCTGACTGCACATTGACTCCAGTCAGTTCATGGTTACTGGGAGAATTGGAGTGCACACCCTTTAAGGAATGCCAGGACAACATATTCTGTCATAAAGCAGGAAATGTCCATGGTACAATTTTTAATTGGACCCTGAAAAATCCATTTGAAGGCGTTCTAACAATATTTTGCAGGTAAAATCACTCAAAAAGCTTACTGGTACCATAAACAGCAACCAAACTCATACCCAACAGGCTGCCAATGTGATGATAGGATAACAATCAGCAATAACAGAACTGTTTTCAGATCAGAACTATGGCAGAACCTGAACTGTGTTGGTTAATTTTGTCTAGGCTAGAACATAGAATTACAAATAAGTCTAGTCTCCATTAATACCTGCTTGGTACTATTCCTTCTCTTCATTTTGCTGCATCATAATTTTATATTCTTTCTTTCTTACATTATTCTTACAGTATAATATTAATTTTTTTTCCTCATTGTGTGTTAATTTAAAAAAATCCTTAAGGGAATAGTAAAACAGAAAAAAAAAACAAATCAGAAACCCCAAGTTATATTAAATTTAAATTTATCGCTAGGTCATTTTTTAGTTTAATATTGCAATGTAAATGTAGTCTCATTTTGTATATGTTTCTGCTATATTTATTTCCTATCTACCATGATTATGGAAAAGAAATAACCTGGAGTCTCACTGCTGTCCTTTCTTATGCAGATTCTTCTACAAATATTTCCTAAACAAGGTTAAGCAAGTTAGCAATACTGCCATAATTTATGACTTAGCTGGATAAGGCTTGTAACATTAAAAAGTACTTCTGGAACATTGACAAATGTTACTGTTTTGAAGAGTTCAAGCTAAAAAGTGAAAAAGAAAAGGTGTAACTTTTAAGAGTGTATTTTGTAGTGAGGTTCAGTCTTTTCCTTAAATTAGGGGTTGATTTCCTTCATGTAAGAGGAAAGGCTGAAATGTTTAAGAAATCAATCAGTAAAATTTTAAGTCTCAAGACTTTTGGTTCCTTTTGAAAAGTAATTTTACTTGGAACTATTCACTTTTGATCCTACTTCATGTTAATAGTGAGCCCCACGTTTATGGGCTAACTATGTATTTTCTGTATCTTTTATTCCTGTGTTTGGATTGATCTTTGATCTGGCTAGGATATTTCTGTGATAGGTACAAACTGCAGAGTATTCTTTTTTTGACACCATCATCATTTTGTTTTACAGAAATCTGACTGTCTTGTTCCAGTGCCTTCACAGCCTCACTAGAGTTCTCCCTCCAAGCTGCAGTGTAAAATTTCTGAGATCTGGAAGCAAAGCAATACTTAGTGAACAGCTAGCACTGGCTCTGGAAAAGGAAATGCTCACCTTGAAGAATTCTCTTTTCTTAAAAGACACTAAAGCTGAAAACCACTTGATATGGGGGAATGAATCTGGCAAGGACATCAGTAATGCTCCTCTGGCTTCTTTACTGGACACTGAGGAAGGAGTCCAGCGATTCAGAAAGGACTTTCAGAATGAGCGGGAAGAGAGTGTGCAAAGTTTGAACCAAACAATGAATGGAGCCCTTTACCAGAAAATGGCCTTGAAAATAGCAGAAGCTCTGCTCACTTCAGATATGGTTGTGTGGAGACTGAGCAAGTCCTAGAAACTATTGACTAAATTAAATTTGAAAATTTTTTTATTAAAGTTGTACTGTTAAATAATATTTATGTTTTCATGGGTACTGATACTGCTTTGTATTCTATAGAATTTCTGTGTCATTTCTACAGATAAATTACTGGTATTTTAATTGATGACTAGGGGAAGAATTTAATATTAAATATTGAATCATTATTTTGTTACAGATTTTAAAAATATATTTTTAAGATATTTTCTAATAATTCCTATTCCAAAATCATAATTCTTGGACTAAAAAAGAACTATTTTAGAAAAAAAATTGATATATGTGTAGTCTTTAAAATAGTTCTATTGAACTTGAAAGGTGACCATTTACACCGGTAAAATGTAATCCTTTTTTAGAATCTTAGGTATAGAAAGGATCTAAGTTATACAACAAATTATAATTCATAATTTGAGTGTGGAGTTTGACAAATTCAAAGAAGAAGCAGTTTATCTTCATGATATGTCACACCTTTTAAATAACTTCTAGTGATACCACTTGAGGAAGAAGGGCTGAAAGGTACAGTTTATCTTCTGGAGTCTACCCTCAGATTTTTGGAGTATTTATTGGAGGTGGAGAACCACATCAGGCCTCTTAACCAAATTTCAAGAACTCATGAAGATTCAATGCATAATAAAGCTGCTTCAGGTCTGAGAGGTTCATTCCCACACAATTTAGTGGTAGGGCTGATCTCAGTGGTAAATCCTGGAGGAAACTGTCCTTCCTTGGATGTTAACCTAGCTTCAGAGTCAGAAGATTAGCTTGCTCAATCCCAGAGTCAGATGATTGTCTGCTAATGCTAGCTGCTCAGTGGTTTTGGCCTATCTCAAAAGTAGTTCAAATAATATTGGGCAACTCTTATTACTGTTATTCCTTCCTTTGCTGGCTTGAAGATCCTCCTTATGCTTCCAGGAAGAGAGTGGCCTGTGCTACTTGCTAAAATAGTAATTTCCTAATCAAATTTTTCTACTAGCTTCATGAGGGGCAGAAAGGCAAGAAAATCCCAAATCACTATAATTTGCTTCCTTTTATCTCTGATTTAGGTAAGTAAAACATTCCTATTGCTTACCATTTTTCTAAAGTTGTCAAGAGTTTTGCTTTTCATTTTCTCTGCAAACAGTAAATAATTGACATCTCTAGCATGAAGTCTCTAAAATAAAAGACTAAAAGTCTGGCAGGAAAAAAATAAGATATTTATTGATTCAGAGAAATACTGGTGTTTCAGAATAATTCTTTTTTTTCTCATCAGAAAGTTTAACTTCTCTGTATGTCCTCTAGAAGCATTAAGTGGTGATATTTTCAGTCCAAGGCAGCTTTTCATACTGGCAACAGGAGTGAACTGATGCACATTAAATGCAAAACACTGGCTAGAAAAACAGTAAATAAGAGAAGTGTGCTTTGTAAGCTCAACCCAGTTTAGTGATATAGCTTCACTTTAGAGATACTCGAAGTATTAAATTACTCCTTTTTAGCTACAGAGAAAGGAAATTTTCCATTAAGATGTCAATAATGTTCATTCTTTCCATTAAGAATTTGTCATGAGTATTTGAAACTCAGTAATTTCTGGATGAGAAAGTTGAGGCTTTTTTACAATTCTTTCCTTGTTAAACCACAGTCAGGCAATAGTCAAAGCTTAAGAACCCATTTGTTAGGGCTTGGCAGTCAGTTGCCACTGAAATTTCCAGAAGTTCCTGATTATATTCTATTTCGCTTAAATGATGCGAAAAATCTCAGAGTGCAATCCTGTAGCTTGCAGCTAAGGGCAAGACCTTGCTAAGCCATCTGAGCAGAAACCTTCAGAGCAACAAAGCTACTGTTCAGCTCAGGGCACTTGAAGATTTTGCAAAGCCGTGTAAACAGTTGATTTTTGTCAGCACTATTGTAGCAGCTGCTCTTGTAACTAACCATCATTGGTTTGTCTGTCTTTAAACAGAAACTTACTTTTGTGTTCACATCCCTTTACTGAACTAACAGAGTGGGACAAATGAAGAGAAGCTGCTGAGCACAAATGTTGCCAGTTTCTAATTCCATGGGGTCGTTAAAGAACCAAACAGTGAAATCACAGCAGTGTAGAAGTGAAATTATTAGAGTAGAATAGCAACAACATGTTCCTACTAAAGAGACTTTCCTGAGGCATGAATGCTTAGTTTGTAAATCATCAGATGAGGTCATTAAACACTTTCCTAACAGCTCTAAGATTCCTAGGAGCAGTTCTCCAACTCCACTAGTAAGGGATAAAACTTTCAATGGAGTGATGCAATTGCTAGGTGTATTGCATCTGCACCATACTTTTATGTGCCAAAATCTAAAGGTCTCCTGGAAACACTTGAAAGGTTTCTGCTGCTATCTGTGTTTTTTGGCCAGGAATAATGGAAAAATGGAGCAGGCATTAACAAAGATTCAGTCTCTCTGGAACCTTATCTTCAAGTGGCAGCAGCAGGCATTAGAGGTATTTGGTTTCTTAAACTTGCCTTTCAGAAGTAAAAGCAACCAAAGGTGTTAACCTATTTATTTGGTCTCTCATGATGATTAATGTCTGCTCATGCTGGTGTTCAAATAAGAAGTCTAAATTGCATGGACTAGAAAAATGGTTAATTTGGCTAACCGTGTTTCTGTCATGAACAGTTGGAGTTCCATTTTCTGGGCTTCCAAGAAACTCTTGGGAGTGAGATCTTGCATAAAGTGGGTTTTGTAAGTACTTTTTTGAACAAGTCATTTGAGAAATTAAATCAGTGGAAGTAGCAGTCCTAGTTATGGGGGAATTAGTATTGCCAAGAAATAAGGGATAAAATAGTTGGATGTTTGATTCTGTTAATAAATTCCTCTTTCCAAGGCAGCAGATCAAGTTGGGAGACAAACACATCACAAGGAGCAGGAGGCTTTTTGCTACTAAACCTGTTACTAATAGCAGATAACTATTCACACCACACATTCACTTAGTCTAACACTCATGACTATTCTGTAGGATTAACTGGAAGGTCAGTCCCCACCCTGGGACCTCTGGCTCCTAGGTAGGTTAGAAAGTCCTTTGCAGTGCCCTTTGCTTCATCGGGCGTGTTTATGTAATCCTGTAGGGTTGTTTGTGCATAGCAACCACTACCTGCTTGTGCATGATCCAAGTTAATGCAACCCATGATTGATACTAAGGTGAACTGTGGCTTTGTACCCAGCCAGCAGGCTCCTGGTGTTCTGAATTCATCAGTTCTGGTGGATTTAACAGAACAACTTATCTCCAGAGCTTACCAGTCCTGGGAGACTTTCACATGCTGCTTCTCAGCATGCAATAATCTCCTCAGCCTTGCTGCTTGCTGGTAAACATTCCTCCCTCCAGAGCTGAAGAACCCTGTCATATAAACTCACACAAAGGGGCCTTTGATAAGGCAGTAAAATTATGCCCAGAATCAACTTGTCTTGACCCCAATAGTTCTGATTTCTGGAAACCAGCAGATGTCAGTGGTTTCTGACAGGTATCTATGGGAATGGTTCCAGTCTTCTGGCCCTGGCAGTGTTCTGTGTGCAGACATTTACTTTGCAATGACTATTTTATCACATGTCTCGAAAGACTGGGATGCAAAAGGGAAGCCTCGCATAGGAAGTATGAGCTGTCACGCCTGGATGCACTCTTATGTTCATCTTAACACTTTTAAAGTCACTATGATTTAAGATCCTAAGAAGAGGGATTGTGTGTCAAAGAACTCTGTTTTTTCTTGCCAAGTTAGAGTAATAAATAGATTAACTTACAGTGATTTTTCTCTGTCATTCTAAGGCCTCTCAGGCAAAAGAAATCTCTCTAGTCCAGAGTGGTTTCTGTTGGACAGTAATATTTCCTTTTTAAGTTTGTGTGTGTATGTATTTCAAATCAGCCACAGGCTGCTCAGTTGTTCATAGTGAAAGTTAAGCCTTCTCTCTCAGCTGCTAATTTTTGTTTTCCCACATCTTTTGACAGTTTGGGAACTGTGACAGTCATATGACTGCTCTCTTCTGAATCATACTGACTCTACTGACAAAATAATAATGGTAGCACGTATATCCCTGAGTGAGTTATTCATTAGAGGCTATTAGAGTGATGATAGGCTCAGCAAAAGGAGTATTCAAACAGTGGTAGTTTTCTTCTCCTCCCTTCTCTACTTCCCTGGGAGAAACGAAGTTCTAAACAGTGGAAAGTAATTATAATAGAAATCAGTGCAAGGATTTAAAATCTCAAATAATTATAAATTTGAGCATTTAAGTTGTTGCCAAGTCTCATTTACTTTGGGGTTTGGTTGAAGTTTTTTTCAGTACTTTCTTTTCTGCACTCTAGGCATGCCATTGGGTAAGGACAAGGTGAACATCAGTACTTAGCAGGAGTTTCTAAATCTGAAAATCCTCCCAGGGGAAAAGCAAAAGAGTAGGAGGTTTAATGCTGCTTATTCATGTTAATTATTGCTTTAAGGAGGTGATACTACTTTGGTCTCTTCTGTGACCTCAGGTTTGTGGTATGTGACAGCCTTACCTTGTGAATATATTGAGAAATTCATAATTCATAGGTGCAAGACAGCAGCTGCATGTTTGTAAAGAGCTTGGGTAGAGCAAAGGCTGCCCAGTGCCAGGTTTGCATCAGTCCAGTTCCTGCCTCAATTCCTACATTCACAGAACCCTGGTGCTTAGCTGTGGTATTTAGGTCAGAAGCACAGGTTGGTAAAGCAGTCCCGGGTTAACCAATCCTCCTGCTTATTGTCTAAATGGAGAGGCGTGACTCATGTGCAGGGCTGTGATCCTTACCTGCGCACAGAGGTAGGAAGGGAAGGCTTTGAAGCGAGTCCTTCAAACAGCGTGTGCTGCCTCTGTACCTGCCCCTTCCCTCTCCCCGGAGCCCCAGTTACAGCTTCGAACTGAACATGTGATGTCTTCTTTTGTAATCCTGCCTTTGAAATGTTCTCAAGCATGAGGAGAAATGCAGGAGCTGCCAAAAGCTTCCAGAATTCATGGTTGGTGGGAGTCTGCTGTTTCTGTAAAGTCTATTCCCTCTGCACAGGCTCTACTGACTGTGTATTTTCACACTTCTCTCTTCCCCTTGCCTCAGTGATCAGTTACTGAAAACCAAAACCACAATCACTTCTAAAATGCAAAAAAATAAAGGAACCAAAACCAACTTTGCCTTACTTTGTCCTGTAGGAAACAAGTATATGTTCTTTTCCAAACTGCTAAATCACAGAACCTACACATCAAAGTCATGAACAAACTGGATGAAATTTTCAAGTGTTGCAAGTAATTGTACAACACAGAAAAAAGCATTTCCCCTCCACAGCCCTGACCTGAGCTTTCTACTAGCTCTTCATGACTGTTTATGCTGATAAACTGCACAGGGTTGTTTGTTTGTTTTATAAGATTTCTGCAGCTGAGTCCCATTCAAACTTCTACTTTACTTATTGGTAATAGATTTTAATGCTGCCTACAACATTTTAAGCTTTTGTTTTAATTTTGCCTCTTCTCAACCTCACTTAGTAAAATTCATCACTCATTGGATGGGCTAGTATACTACTAGAATTTTTAAACTATATTTGGATATGAGTTGTTAACACACAAACTTCCAGATAGGAATAAATTTCTGGGGTTTTTATCAGAATCTCATTTGTTTTTTCAAAGTAATATGAAATCTCCTAATTATCAAATCATCCAGATGTGTCTGAATGCAGATAATATACCAGCTGCTTTAATCACCCCAAATCAGCTGCATGAGATAGTTACGTCAGAGAAAGCAAAGGAAATTGTTACATTGGAGTTACATGTATTTTTCAACACGCCTGTAAGGAGAAATATTATAAGACAGTCAGGCCAGTTCAGCAACCTTTCCTGTTTGACAGCTTTTGTTTGTTTGTCAGCACAGGCTGAAATAGTCCTGAGAGCAGCTGTTAGATTTGAAGATCCCATGACCTTTCTTAGAATATGCAGTGTCCATGAGATTTAATTCTCACTTGTGATCACATTCATGAGATTATGAATTCTTGCCTGAGCTGGAGAGTCAGCATAGCTGTTGTGTTCTACATAGCAGTGGAGAACTACTTCCACTGTCCCATCCAAAGGCTGTTTGTGAATTAATGACAGGAAGGTAAATACAACCACCACCCTATGGAGAACAGCAATTGTGATCTCAGCAGGAACAGAGATGAAATTACACATTCCAGTGGGGAATAATCACTGATCACGTAACGCTGATGGTTTTACTGGGATTGCTTTTCCCTAATGATGTCCCTGTTTTCAAAGTATGATTTCTATTTAGTTACTCAAAAAGGATGTTTCTGTTGTGATAGTTTTACTAAAACGCTCAAGAATTTTATCATTTCAGTTTACTCCATATTTTACCAGCCACTTGGACAGAGGAGTGCCTGTGTAAATGCAGAAATGAAAAAAAAATATTCCTGAGGTACTATCTTATTTGTTCACTTACCTTTGCAGTAAGTGAACTATTCCAATGTAAAGTACCTCAACAGTACACATTATCTTGCCAATAAATGTGACTTTTTTTTTAGCTACACGATCAGCTTTTAGTAATTTTCTGGAAAGAATATATCAGTTTTGTTCATTTCAAAGTAGCTCAGTTTTTCAAAATGTGCTCTGAATATTTATAGACAGATGCATGTGACTCAATGTGTAAAATCCATGAGACTTTAGTATTGGGGTGTTTTACTTCAGAAACAAATATCTAGTTCAAGAACTTTTCCCTATATTTTTTGGGACTGGGATAATGAAATAGACTTGGTAGAAATAATCAAATAGGGTGAATAAATGATCCCTGCTTATTGTGCTTTCCCCTAACATGAATATATTGTCTTGTGAAGTTATCACTAAGTAATCGAGTGAAAAAAAAGTGTATCATCTTTAAAAGAAAATTATGAAAAGGCCTGGGGAAAGAATAAATTCCCACAAAAGAGGTAGGAATTTGTGTAAACTGGTGCATTTTCTTGATAAATGGGCATGTTATAATCTAAAAGAGGACAAAGAATAGAGGAGCCCTGTCATTTTGAAATTGATTCCTTCTACAATAAGTGTTCTTTCTTACTGGCTATTGAAAACACTCGGAGTGAATTGAATTCTTCAACAATCCACATTAACCTTCTATAAATTAGTAGCATGTCTAAAACAGTAACACATTAACAGCATGAATGATCCAGGATTTGAATTATTTAAGTGACTGTGGATAGCCTGAGGTTATAGTAATGATTCCTTTAACTCCATCTGAAGCACTTCTTTTTTTTTTCTGGAAGTTATTAAGAATTTGTTGCATATTAGCCTGCTCATAGACATGTAAGTCTACCCAGTGATACAGCTATCTGTGGAGAACTCCTTTCTCACACTGCCGTGTGCCATTCATGAGCCATCATCTTGCCCAGTACTAGTTCTCGTGCCTTCCACCCACCTCATGTACCCCCATGGCAGCTCTACACCTAAAAACAATAGAATCTTCGCTTCTAAAAATCACAGAATCTTTGACTTCTCAGCATTTTGTTTTCATGTGGCTGGGAGGTGTGTGTTCATCTGTATACAGCTCTAACTGCCCTTTCCCTCTGCATGTCAACTTTTAAACCTCTTGGAATCCAATGCAATTACTCCTGTTCTCCACTGCCTCCCCGCCTCCTGAACTCATTTTTACACCTCTTACACTCTTTAGCTTAAACCTTGACCTCATGCAAGACAGTGGTGAGGCTTCCTAAGAGCTTCCAAGGTCTGCACATCCCTGTCATGATTCAGAACCTGCTTTTTTTGTCTTAGCAGGGGAGTTAGTGGGTTTCACAGACACAGATTCACAAATATTTACTGCTTTGCCCAGGGTTTTATCAGCCATTAGTGTAATGTTTTAGTAGGTACGACTTGTTTGAGTTTCTGAATTTAAAGGAAGAGAACTAATAAATTCTAAACAGAGTAATAAATTCAGAATTGCACTTATTTTGCAGTTAGGCACTGTTTATTTGAGTTTCTGTTTCTACTTATATTTACAATGGCAACAGATGTGATGCTTCAATTTTATTTGAAATTGTTTGCAGTAAAGCTGGTCAATAATGTGCCCATATTCAGCTAAGTAACACCATACAGCTTGTTGTAATCATTGATAATGATATTTCAGGCTGTATATCTTCATGGCAAACAGCACATTTTGAGGATTGAATGAACGAATGCTAAAACACATGTGCTTTGAATGTCAAAGATGTGCTAGAAATCAAAACAAGATTTCAGTTGTTAACTGTAAGAAATCATTAAAGTTAGATTTAATTTCAGAGCAATGAAACACCATTTTCTCTTCACGTTACAGTAGAAATACTATATGGGATCTTTTTCCATTCTAGGTTCAAGTTCTTTTAATATCATAACAAAGGATTAAAGACAAGCTTAGGAGTTCATGTTTCCAACTTCTGTCATAAAGTTTTAGAGACACAATGAGTAACTTGAAAGCTAAAGAATCCTTACAGATATCTAAATAAACATCTCCAGAAGGAATTACCAAATTATTTTGAGTTTGCCAGGAGTTCTTTGTCCATTACCCTTCTACTTAAAAATCACCAGCATCCTTGTGACAGGTGCTATTAAGTGAAAAAGTGAGACTGGAATAATGAATGTAGTTAAGCTACATAAGCTATTTTATGAGTCTGAGAGATGAAGAACAGAAGCATTAGGCCACCATCAAGCTAGCTGTAGGGTATGCTGAGGTGATTTTGATGATTTGTGAGACTGCAATTTGGGAATCTGCTTCCTTGCTTTGAGGCATTCTTTATATACTTTATCTGTGGTGTTGTGGAGATAGTGATGTTAGTACAGAATCTGTTATTTAGATTAAGGAGTTTCTACAAGATAGCTGATCCTGATAAAATGCTTCAAAGGCATCTGTTGGTTCCAAGCAACATTGTTACCTCAGATTACTTACTAAAATAAATCCTCAGTAGTGTCTTATGCATTTAAACAGGGTTTACTCTTCCCTTATTGCTTTAGAATTCTTATTTTTATTGCAGGTGATATGTATTGATTTACCTCACCTTTGTGCTGGAATCCCTTCCTAATCTAAGTCAGAGCAAATCTTACCTCAGTAAACTGTGTTGAGCTTCTTCATTTCTAACATCTTGACGTTATAAAAACATTTGCAAAATCATGTTTTTTGAAAAAAAATAGTTGAATTTCTACTGTCCTAAAAACAAGACTGTATCACTAAAGAAAGAATTGTGAAGTTCATTTGATACCCGAAAAATGATATATTATTTTGAAAAGCAGAGACAATTCCAGTATATTATTTGAAATGGGCAAAATATGGCCCTTCAAATACTCTTGGAGGGAAAAAATTGTATTTAAACCTCCCTTTGGCACTTACTTTTAGCCTACAGCATGTCCACTGATCAATAATCATCGGTGGTCTAAGATGCCAATCAGTGGAAGCACATCAGTAAGCAGCTGCCTTTGGGAATACGTAAAATAGGAGATGATGCCATGAGTGAGGTTGTTTGTGTCTGTGTGCAGTGGATGTCTTTCTTGAAACTGCACAGAGAATGTTTGAGACAAATTTTTCATAGAATTCTCTGCTCTTTGGGAGATTCTCCCCATGAGTCTGGACTGGGTGGCCCTGGGGATGCTCTGTGACCCCCAGAGTGTCCCCAGCCCGCGGGAGGTGGCTCTGGCTGCGGCGGCACGTCTCAGCCAGAGGTGATGCTCCGAGGGTATGGTGGCAGAAACAGTGCTCCTGCATGCATAAATAGCTCCACACTCTGCTAAAGCCATGGTGGCAGGGTACTATACTGCAGGTTTATTTGTATCTGTGGAAGTGCCTCGAGCTTCGTAACAGAGTATCAGGCTTGTGCTGTGAGTTATTTTGATTGTTTTCCTCTTCAACACAATCTGATTCATAAAATCCTTGTTTTTCTCCATCAGTCTCAGTTTCTTGCCTACAGTGATAGCTACCAAAAAGAAAGTTACCAAATTAAGGAGCAGATCCCAGTTTGGGATCTTTACAGGCAGCCCAGAGTAAAAGCTGTGCACTGATTCATCTGTTTGCACACAGAGGACAAGGACACACAGGCCTGGACACTCCCATCTTTCCAGCCGCTACCAGGCTGGGAATGATGCAGAGACTTTGTGATTCAGACCGGAAGGAAAAAAAAAATTATTGAGGTGAGTGATTAGATGTAACTTCGTAATGCTGTAAAATAAATATCTCCATTTCCAGTTTGAACAGGGAGTGCTACTGACTGACTTTCCGCTCCCAGCAGTAGTTGATGGATCCATTTCTGAAGCACTCAGCTGCCAGTGGGTGGATGCAGGTGGCAGACTGAAGAGCAAACATGTCAGGAAGGGAGCATTTTTGAAATCATGACTGGAGACTAGTTGTGTTCGTGTGGTGATTAGGATGCAGCAGGGATCGTTTGTGGTGAGTAGGTTAATGCATCAGTCTCATGCAGATGTCTCACTTTAGATGGACCTCCTGTTTCAATTCTTGCTTTTTGCCAGACAGTCCAGCATGAGGGAGTTAAAGCAATTTGTAGCAAATCATCATAATTCTGCAAATTTACTGAGTCAGCAATTGATGTTTATGGCCCTGATGCCTTAAATGGC
>VZRF01010165.1:0-26773 GCA_013396875.1 Vireo altiloquus
TGACACGCGTGTCACCTGGAGGAGCCCGGTACGGGCCCCGCCGGCATTCCCGGGCACAGGCCAAGGGTACCGGTGAGGGGGGAAAGTGGGGGACTGGGAATGCACCTATTTCGTACAATACAAAGATAACTAATCGAGGATAGAAAACTTTTAAAGTTTTGGTGGTTGTTTTCTAATCCATCTTTCCCTTGCTGCCAAAACAGCCCAGCCCGCCTGCCTGTCTCCGTTTTGGCAGTCATAGACGTCAGCACCTGAATCTGCGGTCTCCACGCTTTGTATTTGGCTTTGTATTGTGTCAGTAGCTGCTCACTTTTAGTGCTGCCAAATAATGGAATATTTTTTTACCCAGAATCAAACTTCATTTAGATAGCAGTTAGAAAGCCAGAATGTAGAAAAAAGGGTTCTTTAGGATCACTAAACATTCGTTAGATGATTAAATGTTGCCTAGAACTGTGGCATTCAGATTTTAGCACACAATGATAGAGGTATTAGGCCTTATAACAAAGAGTGCCAATTGTGGAGCCACTGTGGAGTTCTTTAAATCCTTGGTGTTCCTTCCACACTGAAATACTGAAAGTATTTTTTTAGAGCCACAGAATGGCTAGTGTGGGAAGGACCTTTGGAAATCACCCAGTCCACCCTCCTGCTCAAGCAGGATCACCCACAAGTTGCTCAGGGTTTCACCGAGTTGGGTTTTGAGTATCTCCAAGGGGGAAAATTCACAACCAATCTGTGCCACTCTTTGACCACCAGCACAGTAATCGTTTTTTGTCGTTGGCTTGGATTTTGGTTTATGACGTTTAAGCGGAACTTCTTTTATTTCAGATTTTTCTCATGTCTTACACCTGCCCAGGATTAGAAAACACTTAATATGTGCTTAATGTCTTCTTTACGGATCATATTAGTAATTTGATTTTCTGACAGGTTTAGTGTGTTGGATGGGGGTTGTGTGGTAGTTTGGTTTCAGGGTTTTTTTTTTTGGTAGAGTAAGTTCTTCATGTGGTTATCAGAATGGCACTGATATAAGTCTGATGATTAACCATACTCAAATATTCCAGATGACAATGAAGATTTCCGGAAGCTTGCAGAAACAGAAATTGCTTCCTGTGAAGAAGAGATAGCTGAACTGAAACAGCAGGTTAGATCCCCTTATAAAGCCTCTGTTTGCTTGCGATTCTTAAATTAACAAAGCCAAATTGTCTTCTTGGGGATGTTGGAACTAAGTGATATTTAAGGCCCCTTCCAACCCAAACCATTCTGTGATTCTCGTCAAGATGTATGTGATAAATTCCTCTTCTCCTCCCCTCTGTGCAATCTGTACTCCTCAAATAGTGTCTGTTAGGTAAGGAAAATGAAAAAAATCAGGTGCTATAAAGACATCCTGTAAGCATGTGTCTCTTTGTACCTGAAAATGTTTCAATCAAAGTATCTTTTTTAACTATGTGCTATAGTTTGTCTTGTCTGCATGTACTTTTTTTGTGAATATCAAACTCTTCAGCCTTTGAAAATGTTAAGCTTACATAGTATCACTCACCAATAGTTTTGAAAAAATTTAATACTATGTAACTACTTCAGGCTGCTACTTTATATAAATTTTACAGAGTATCTATGTTATTTAACAAAAAAAAAATCTTTATGTAAACACTTTTTTAACTTAATATTGCTGTTGAAGTAAAAGCTCCTATTGTCACATTCTTTATTCCTCCAACAACAATACAACAGTCACTTTATAAATCTTTTTTGTAAATATTTATGATTCTGCCAAAATAAATCATCTGTGGAAAGAAACATTACCTAATGCTAGTAAAGTAAGAAGATACAAACGCATTGCAAATCATCCAGAGTTTTGATCCAGCAAGCAAAATTTTGATGCAGTATTTTCGGTTTTGGTGTATCTTTCTTCTGCAGACCAGGCTTTTCTTTTTAAAATAAATAAATGAATAATACATTTGAGTTGTTGTTGAAGGACTGTGCTTCTGAACATCCATACCTTCTTAGCTCTGCAGCTGAAAAGGAATCAAAGAGAAATCTTACTAGAAGGGACATACTCAGTTGTCTTGCAAGGACATGCATGTATCCTGTGGTTTATCCTCACAGTGCTCCGGATTAAAAACTTCTGTGAAGTTCCGTGGCTCTCGAGAGAGGCCTATGTAGCTCCTGTGACTGTGAATAGACACAGGGAGTCTTCCTGCAATGCAGCATCACCCTTACACACCTCTGCCTGGCTGAAGCCTGTCCTCAGAGCAGTTACAGACTTGCCTGTCATTTTATACTGTCTCAGGTGTGGATAGCAGTGCCAGAGTAGAGTCTTAGCTGGGTGCTTTTGTATTCACAGATAGTGTTGCTTCTGATTCCTTCAGAAGAAACAGATGAGAGTGATCTTGTCATGGAAGTAACTGCTGGAGTTGGAGGGCAGGAAGCCATGCTGTTCACCTCGGAGATATTTGATATGTATCAACGATATGCTGCTTATAAAAAGTGGAAATTTCAAGTATTAGAGTACTTTCCCAGTGAAATAGGTCAGTAATGAAAATACTGTAATTACTTAATTCGAGTTGAAACACTCATTCATATGGTATATTAATTTCCTAAGTAAAGGAAGCTAATTTGCACTATCTTAATTTTAGAAGTGGAATATTGTTTGAATGTCTGAGTACAGTTTTCCTCAGCTTCTGTATTTGGGAATGAAACGCTACAAAGAAAACTTGTCTTTCAGTAATTTCATTTCTACTTTTTAAAACTATTGAAACAGAAGCGCTTGGCAGAAGGAAATTTAGGAAGTGATGCAGATATGTTGGTTTATCTTTTTTTTTTTTTATAAATAAAGATTTTGTAAACTTTATTTGCCTACACTATTCTACTTAGTTACCTAATGTTTTAGTGTCTATAGTTAAGTTTGGAGGAAGATTGAGAATCTGTTTATTATTATGGATCTATTGGCAGAGAAGAATCAGTTTTATTAAAATAATTCTTGGAGTTTAATCTAAAACACCTTACGTTTATTTGTAATATTATCTCGTCTATAAAATAAGGAAATGAGATGTTTGGATGTAGCTCATCTGTAACTGTTAAAAATCTTTATTAGAACTTGATTTTAAAAAGTTTTATATTTGTAAAATGTTCGAATAACTTTCTTTAGAATTCTTAGCAAGTATTTTATTTCAAGTTGATGAACATGAGCTCAGACTCCCTTCTAGAGTGGCTGCTGATCACTCAATTAATATACTTCTTTTAAAATTTTATGACACTTGAATTCTTTATTTTCTATAATCTAGATTTGTTAGTATTAATAATCATCTTGTATGGTCACGAGTTCCTTTGCCAAGTAAACTGGGTGTACAGTTTAAGTGGAGGCAGGGATGAGAATCTTTGTGTTACAGTGCAACTTGTTGCTGAAAGAACAAAGTCAGGTTCATTGCCATTCATGACCAGACAAACTCTTTTCCAGGGGCTGAACCAGCTCAGCCTTCAAAGCCAACAGAAATCTGTTTACTTTCTTTTTTTAAAGTAGGTAGAATGAACATTCATGAGTATAAACAGAAAAGAGGAAGGGTCTGAGCCTTTTTTTTTTTCACATACTAGGGGAAGAGGAGAGTTGCCCTTTCCATTGAGACAACACTTTGATCAGGTAAACCCCAGCAGTCTCATACACTTCACCTTCAGAGAACAATTTCAGTCAGCTTAAGCAAGGCCTGGCTCACCTTCCAGCCAGCTGTATGTTCTTTCTTAGCTCTAGCAGTTTTGAGGCCACCGTGCTAATTGGATCAGTCCACTGATTTGGCTTAAAAGCCCTGTTCTGGGATAGTTTTAAGTCAGGTCTGACTCAGCATACAGTCCTATGATTAGAAGAAAAAGGGAGTTGGGCTTGGCTACCCTTTTGGTGAAAGCTCAGTCCTTGGACAAGGAGCCCACACCCTCAGAGATATTCTCGTTAATGCCTTAAATGAGAAGTTGAACTAATATGTTAACCTGGTATACATCTATCCATATTTCTTCTTTGAAAGGGCTAGGTTTTTTTAATGGTTATATGTTTATTTTAAAATCTGTTTTGCTGCGGGCTTGCCTGTGCACCAAAATCAATGTTTAGGATGTAAATCTTGGGAAAAATAAAGACAACCCTAGCTTTTGTCAGCCTCTTGCAGTGTAATTTTTGGTTTTGCATAACAAAACGGATGCTGGAAATAAATTGGGAGGTAAGGCCACTATACATGGCACGGCCAATGGAATGGATGTTTGAACCCTCAGGTTCAAAGCAACTGTGCTGTGCTGAGTAAGAGTGAGGCTAAGGATGCTGGTGCCACTAGGCTGTTATATCCTACTCACATTCCATTTTTATTGATTGCATGAGCAAAAGCAAGGTCCTATGTTAAAATGTCAAATTCCCTTATTTCAGAGAGCTCCTATTTCAGAGTTTGAAATCTGAAGGTGAGCATGTGTGAACAAGGTGAATGTTAAATAAAGCAGCAATAAAAAATCTGTTGCAGTCAACTCTTAAATGACTTTATTGACCTACCCCAGGGGAAGCCACTGTGCAAAAATAGCATGTTGAAGATTCAGTGCACATGTTAAAGCACAAACTCACATGTCATTATTTATCCACTGCTTCTCACCCTGTAGTGGCAGGCAGAGACACAGATGTGGGACTTTTCCCCAATCTGGGTATAAGATGCCACATAAAACATGAGTGCAAACTCATACCCTTGTTCTAAGTAAATCAGATTTCAGGATAGATTGGGACATTTTATATGAAAGGGGCAAAGAGTTATCAAGAGCTAACTAAATCTGACAAGCCTACAACATGTCTGCCAGGGTAAAAGGTCTGTCAGAATTTCATTAGATTTGGCTGCAGTTCATAATAAAACTGTGTTGTTGATTTGAAGCAGTATGATCTAAATTCCTGTCATTTTAACCAGTTTCTTGGACATCTTATGCTAAGCACTGTAGGCAGACATATCACTACAAATTTTGAAAGCAGAAGAACAAAAATTACATGAAAGAGGAAGAGGCAGTTTAGGCTATCTTCTGCAAACATGACTGTATTTTAATAAAGTTGTGAGTGAACATTAAATTTCTGTAAAATAAAAACATTTGCAAACCTTGTCCATGGAGGTGAAAAACCTGGACTATGTTCTGGCTGATGATTTTTTCCTGCTCTGCAGGACATTTTCAGATTCCGAGTTGTCTTCATTTTCCTCTTCTAAGAAGCTGCTGTCTTGTCCCTACGGTTGAGTTCCTTAGTCTGAGAGAGAGCTTAAACCAGTATTTCTGAGAAATACGTGTCTCTTCTTTTCCTCAGCTGTGGTTTCATATTGCAAGACTTGCAAAGCAATACTCTTTCAAGGCCACCTGTGTCTCCTTCAGTCATTCCCTTGTCACACCGTCCACTGTGCCGAGAATGGGATTTGAGAATTGACCTGCGTTGGAAACAAAAATGTGTGAAAAATTACATTGATTTATAGTGCCATCACTTTTCTGATCCTTCACTTATACTGCACAGCAGTAAACAAGGAGGAGCAGGAATGTTATAAACTAGTAGAGCAACAAACTCTGTCCCAAAGCCATGATTGCTTTGGGCTTGACTTCCAAGTTCCAAGCTGTTCAATGCTTGCTGTCAAGTGTTTTGCTGGAGGTCTTGGTAAGAGGTGCAGGAACCTGTATTCTGTTCACTCCAGGAAAAAATACATCTAAGTGCATATAAAAGGTATAAAAATTTGTATATAAAAAAATTTAATTGCACTCTATAAAAAAGAATTTGACAGTCCTTTCCTTGTTGAGATAGCATGTGAGTAAATATGTATGGCTTTAAGATTTTTTTTGCATTTTTGGTGTAATTTTGCCCAAATGTTTAAATGGTAAATTCATCATTTTAAGAAACAAATGCCAGTGATATGTAAATACACTTTGAAGTATAACAGCATATATATCTTTGAAGTATAACAGTTCTTCTTAAAGGTTTAAAACTGTTTTTCTTCTGTATTTAAGGTGGCCTAAGACATGCAGTAGCTAGTATAGCAGGTGCTGAGGCTTACAAATACATGAAGTTTGAAGGAGGAGTGCATCGTGTCCAGCGGATACCAAAGACAGAAAAACAAGGACGCATTCACACCAGCACAATGACTGTTGCGATATTACCCCAACCTACTGAGGTAATATTTATCTTCTAGTGTAACAGACGTTACCGGGAGCAATGTTTGATACCAGACTCTCACGTGTTTTGTGGAAAACTACATTTTCTGCAAAGTAACAAAAGACTGAATCATTTTACCAGGCTCATAGATTGCTTCTTTTATCACTTCTTCTTTCCCATTTTTGTAGTGTCCTCACTTACTTGTTCTAAAGTATATGGGTAATAATTCAGTCTTGTTATATTTGCTTGGTTAAAGCCAATGGGCTAATAATTAAAGCTTTGTTTTGATCTTAGTTTCATGTTGACGTAGCAGATTGTCAGAGATGTTACTCCTTCCTTTACTTTCTTGAAATTGTCTTGCTCCTTCCTCACAGAGACTTTTCCTCCTCTGCAGAGCCAGAAAAAGGAATATCTTCCATTTTATTTCAAAACTATCTGATCAAGCTCAAATATTGGTTAACTCTGCTGGAAGAGGATGCAGAGCTCTCAGAAGAGGGGGAAATTAGTCCTAAGGGATGGTTATACATTAAGTTACTATTTGGCTGATTTCTTTGGCGATGCATTCCAATTCCATACTCATTGATTACCGAGATTTGTTAATATGTTTATAAGAGGATGTGAACTACTACTCATAAACATTCAGAAGTTTGATCTTGCATGAATGTGCCTCCTAAAATAAACTGACTGTGCATATTTGATATCTGTCTAGAAAGAACACCATAAAATACGTTTTTCTTCTTTTCTGTCTCCCATGACAGATGAGGCTGCAAATTAGTCCAAAAGATCTACGGATAGAAACAAAGCGAGCTAGTGGAGCTGGAGGCCAGCATGTCAATACCACAGATAGTGCTGTACGGATAGTTCACATTCCAACAGGTGCTGCTTCATTTTTTCCATAGTACAAGGTGTACGTTCCAGAACTGCTGTCAGAATTTCTTTTGAAACAATGGTTTTATTTTCAAACCTGGGCAACAGTAGAGCAGAGGTTTTATGTAGTTTTCATGTCTATTCATACTGCTCTAAATGCACCATCTTGTGCCCACTCCACTTTTTAACAGTGAAGACTACTGGCTTCAGTAGGTAAGCTATCCATTTTGCTATTAAACATGACACTCCAAAAGCATCCAAATCAGTTTCTATCAAAAACTTATATTTAAGCTTTCAAATAATGACGACACTGAAAAATCGAGTAAGTTGAAATCTAAGGATTTGCATTTTCTTGACTAGTCTCCAGTAGAGAGACTGTGCTATTTCTATATTAAAACATTACTTTTTAATTGCAGAGTCTACTCAGGATGCCAGCTGCCCTTTGTCTGCTGGCTCCTTTCCCGTAGATGACACACATAATTAGGAGGCCCATCCCTCTGGCTCAGGTTGGGAAACATAGCAGGGATAAGATACACCCTCGAACACGACATGATTTTAGCTGTCGTATGGGGGCTTTTTATTGCCATTCCTAAGCCTTTTACTTCCCTTTGAGCAATCCACAACAGCCTTCTTGACTTTCATTGCGTTTTAACTTTTCCTCTTCTCTACCACAAACATTACTCAGGCTTTACAGCCTCAGGGTAATCCCAAATGCTGTCTTCATGTATCCATATTTTTGCCACCTATTTCTTTGTATTTGTTGAAAACATTAATCAATTCTGCACTTTTTGCATCACCTTAGTGAAGCAGAAGGTAAGCAGTGGAGAGGATAAAATTCTGTTGACTATATGGTGACAAAAAGATACTCAGGATTAAAAACGTTTTGGAGTACCTGCATGTTTGAATAAAAACACAACAAACTAAAATGAGCAATTGATCTTAGTTTTTGCTGAAGGCAGTTATTAGGGTATCTTATAGAGATCTTAAAGTGTATTGCAAATTTTTTGCAGTTACACGTGGTTAATAGGAGAGTTCATCCCTCACATTATCTTCTGGCTTTTTCCTGTTCCACCTTCATTTCTCTGATCTCTCTTCTCTTAAAACTGTCCTGTTACTACTTCTATTTTTCTCATCCAAAATCTTTTTATAAACCTTCACCACCATCCAAAATGTTGTTTATAAATAATTCTTTCATAAATTAATACTGTGTAATCTTATAAAATCATCTTCTAATATTACCAGAGCTACTTAATAAATTCAAATAACAACTTAGTTTGTGCTGTATTTCTTCTACTGGTTCCTTTTTGGGGCTATTTTTTTCTTACCTTTAATTGTGTGTTTTGAGATGAGAAAGCACAGCCTTTTATTTTTTTAAATAAAATAGTTCCCACTTTTAATATTCTGATTATAATCTATGCACTCACCATCTCATGTGTTTTACTGTTCTTAAATCCTATGTTTTCTGGAACTGTGGCCAAAATTTATGAGTATTCAAGGTGTCTTGTGTTAGATCGCATCATATATCTTTTATTTCATTATCTATCTGTTGCCCAGGTGAATTGAATTTCCACTGTATTAAATTTCTTGTCTTATGGCTTAAAACACCTGTACAACTCAGCCTACACTTCTCTCAAAATGTATTATTACTCATTATTAATTAACCTGGACTTTTACATTCCCAGTCTAAATCTAACAGCCTAATGTAACATAATAAAAATCTTCCAGAAATTGCAGAACTCTTTTAGTATGTGCTAATCTTAAGTGCTAAATGTCATGATATTTTTGACAGGGATTGTGTCTGAATGTCAGCAAGAAAGATCCCAAATTAGAAACAAAGAGAAGGCTATGCAAATGCTATGTGCTAAGCTATACAATGCCAAACTAGAAGAAGAAACCAAAAAGAGAAACAGTGCTCGAAAGATTCAAGTAAGTTTCATTTAGTTGTGATATAATTCTGTACAAGCATATGTTTTTAGGGTAGCCCCTTTGTTGAACAGCAAGTAGTAGATGGAAATAGAGAGCAACAGGAGCCCAGGAAGGACTTACATGAGGGAAAAAAAAAGTCATAGAATCATAGAATGGTTTGGGTTGGCAGGGTAGCTCCAACCCTCCTACCATGGGAAGGGATGCCTTCCAATAGGCCACTCTGGAGGACAAAATTCGTGGAGTCCCCTGGCTCTCTAAACAATAACATTACATTTTACTTCAGCAATAAAGGTCATGTATTAGCCAGACTTAAAATTCAGTAGTATGTAAATCCTAGAGATCCAGTGAAACAAACTGGATTGCAGCATGAAGAACCAGAATAGTATTAGAAAAAGATAAATAAAATTGTTCTTTCACATGTTTGAGAACAACTACTGCAGCTGTTGAAGTGATCTGAATACTGTGTAACTATAACAAATTGTACAGTCATGGGAGGAAGAGAAACCTTTTGCTTTATATACCTAATCAATATTTCATCATTTTTGTAAGATGATGATGATGATAAACTGATTCTTCTTGTTCTATAGATTGGAACTAAAGGAAGATCAGAGAAGATCAGAACGTACAACTTTCCACAGGACCGGATTACAGACCACAGAATAAGCAGATCAGTGCATCATATTGAGTCTTTCATGCTAGGGGAAGAAATGCTAGATGAAATGATACAAACTCTGAGAGAGTATGCTGATTATGAATCTCTACTGGAAATTATTTCAGAAAATGAAAAAAAGAATTCCTCCTGAACATTGTTCTTTCCCAGGCCCTTACAGACTTACAGACCCCTTGGTCTGCAAAGAAGCTTCTCGGAGTACCACCAGAAAATGCAACTTCTTTTCAGATCATGAAAAACACCACAGCTTGTTTACCCATGACTGTCAAACAGTTTTCTTACTTGCTGAGTAAAAGACTTTATTATCTTCATATAAGACATTATTGCTGCAGTCCTTTTGAGAAAGTAAATTTGACTGCACCAGAAGTAACAGCAGTTTTTAACTTTTTCCAGAGAGAAGATACTGATACACCACTCTGAAAAGGTATGCATGCATTAAAAAAGGAGTTATTTCTAGTTCCAGTTTTCATTTTAACTATAGCTTAACCATCACACATCAGTGTGAAATAGCTTACTTGAGAGAACAAAAAAATTCCTATTTTGTTTGAGTGATTGGAAAAAAGTGATAAATAAATGACCCCACTCTACCTATCTGCATATTTATTAATCATATATATATGTCATGGGAGAGGGAGTCAAAGTGGATCTCTGTCATGTTTTTAAGGCTGTCTGGCCCTTATTTATAAACACAAAACAAGTTTAGGAATATCTCTTGTTCCAGAAAAAAAAAGCCATGGATGCCAACTGATGAGTCATATGAATTGTTTTTGGAACAAATGTTTCTGTTCCTGAGTCTGAAATGAAAAGAATTGTTACAATATTGTTTGGCTGATATTTTAGTATCCACGTGACTTCAGTCCAGTTTCTCCTTTATGGTTTTTATTCAATCTCCAAGTCATTGATTTTCTAAAGGTTACATGCTATGACTGGCATCTTTGGTTTTGTCTATTTATTTAACAGCATCTTAAATCATTTGACACCTTAAATCAGCTTTGTTTTCTAGTTAACACTGCATGGTAACTATGATTAGGTTGCTGATCTTTTTTTAAGATGTATACCTTAACTTCAGATGGAGGAATGTCTGTGTGCATAAGATGAGGCATATGTATTTCCTGTTGGTAAGCATGAGACCTAGGTCTGCATTTACTAGCAGTTTTACAACTCCCAACTGGCACATGAGAAAAGTAAAAAGAAACATTGACTCATTTTTTGTGTGAAATAATTAGATACCGATTGGAGCAGAAACTAGGACTGAAGTCGGTTCTTGCTAGATCAATATTCTAAATGGAAGACTACAGAGCACTTGTGACAATCCTACTGATTTGACTTAAACCAAGGCTCTCTTATGCCAGGTGACAGATGGAGTTTGCTGTTCTTTCTCACTTCAGCTTCAAATTCCTCCAAACAAACAAGGGCCAACAACTGGGCCTACACACTGGACTACTGCATGGAACTTAGATAACTGTTTAGGTATTTGTCACTGTAGACCTTCCCTGATGTTCCAGCTTTGTAGCCTGTCTGGCCAGATCCTGCCTCCCTGTTCTCATCTGGCTCTTGAACAGATGCTAAATGTGTTGTTGCCTTCCTTGCAAGTGACCAGGCTCTGATCAGTGTGAGAAAAACCAGACATCATGTGGTTCTGGCAGGAGGCTGACAGAGGTATTCCAAACCTGGCATCGACAGTGCTGTACTTAGGGGGACTTCAATGTCCTCCTTGGCCTGTCATGGCAGGCTTTACTGTGTAAAGACTTGAATTCCCCCGCTTGCTCTTTATTAATTTTAGTGCAAGGGATGTTGTCTCTGCAAACACAAACTCCTTGAGCTGTGAGCAGATGGCCCTTCCAGCAGTGGTAGGGATGGATCCCTGAACTGGTGTCCAGTCAGCCTAGTTCCCAGTAGTGCTCCTGATCACTCTGCTGGTAGCGTTGGTCATATAAAATAAATACAATTCTTTTATAGGGAGGAGCCCAGATCATCACCAGACTTGAGTCACAGAATGGGTCAGGTTGGAAGGGACCACATTGAGTCATCCAGTCCAACCTCCCTGCTTAAGCCTGGTCATCCTAGAGCACATGGCACAGGATTGTATCCGGGCGGTCCTTGAATATCTCCAGTGCGGGAGAGAATCCTTCCCCAGTAGAGGAGCTTTGGGCATTCAGAGTTTGCCAGGGTGATGGGAAGATGCCAGGCGCGTCCATTTAAAAAAGCAGACGCAGATGCAGCTGGGCGCCAGCCTGCGCTTAGGCGCGTGTCAGTGCCGGGACGCGGCAGCCGCCGGTTCCTTCGGGACCGAGAGCGCTGCGGGTGCGGAGGGCGGGAGGAAGGAGCGGGCGGGAGCGGGAGCCGCGGCCGCGCCACTCGCGTCCCTCCCTGCGGCCGAGGAGGGAAAGCGGCATGGCCCCGCCTCCTGCCCGCCGCCCATTGGCCGCGTCCCGCGCGCCGCCGCTCGCCATTGGCCGGCGCGGTTTTGGATACCAAATTTAAAGTTTTTAAAAAGCGCCGGGCGAGAGCGGCCGCGCACTCACTGCCCGCGGCGGCGCCGNGGTGCTCGCGGTGCTGCGGCGGGACTAGACGAGCTGGGGGGCGGGAGTGCCTGGCGGCCGCCCGGTCCCACCGCTGTCCCCAGCCTCGCCCCGCAGCTATCCCGCCGGCGGGACGGGACGGGATGGGATGGGATGGAGCGGGACGGGACGGCGGCGCAAGGGCGGCTAGGGAGCGCCCCGATCCCGCCACCGAGCCGCGTGTGGGGTGGTCCCGGCTGCTCTCCGCACTGCCGGGGCCGGGCCGGAGTGGGGATCGCAGCTCGGCTCCCGCCGGCGGGCAGCGGTGGGCGGGAGGCGCCGCGCTTCTCCCGCCCGCCGGGCCACGCCGTCCGAGGGGCATCCCCTCGGCGCGCTCCTGGCCGCCCCGCCAGCACCATTTTAGAGGGAATCCTCCAGTGCGGGGGAAAGGGGAGAGCCCCGAAGGCGCGGGGTGAAATGCCTGGGGCCGTGGGGCACGGCGGAGCCGGGAGCCGGTCTACCTGCACCGACCCGGGCCATCTTGAGCGCTGGGCGGGAGTAGCCTGACAGCACCGCGGGGGCCCGCGGCTGAGCCCGCTCCTCCGGGGCTCGGGGCAGGCCCTGGTGCACCGAAACGTGATGGGGCAACATTTTCCAGTTCATCTGGATTTCAGTCCTAAAGCTTCTCTGCTCGTTCGCAAGAAAGCGGGGAAGGGGATGAGGAGGCTCGGGAAGGGCTTGCTTCTCTTCCCCCAACTCACACGATACAAAGCCATAAGCCTATTTCCTCCTTTCTCCCACCAAACGTAGGTACAAAGAAGGAACTTTTTATCTAAATCTTAAAAGGAACATATTTTTCTCATGCCCCTTTCCAAAACTGCTGGAAGTGCTTAAATCCTTTAAAGTTCTTACTCGAATTGGGAATCTTTTATTTCCTACGGATTGCGAACCATGTTGAAAATTATTTTCTTAGATTTAACGGGGGAGAGATGGCCTCCTTCTCCCCTTCAGCCCTCGCCCATCCCCCCGCAATTGTTAATATAGATAGCACCACATTTCGCGGGGGAGGGGAATGAAACAGGGCAAGAAAAGCTCAATTTCCCTATGATATTTATCGACCTCCCACCCTCTTAAACTCATGCTTGTAAGAAACCTTTATTTCCCTCTGACCATTGTTTAAGGATGGTCGCTTTTCTTTGTAATTTACATACACATGCGAGCACTCAAGTCTTTCCTGTGCCACCCAGCCTCCTCCCTTTTCAAAAATGCCAGATATCTGGCTGCAGCAGTAGCATTGCCTCTGGTCTTGGATGCGAACTTCAGGCTTCTCTGGCCTGCACATGCCTGCAGTCACTCGTGGACCCTCCGCCACTGGTGTCCCTGGCAGGGACCTCAAGTGTCTTGACTATGTTGCTACCTTTAGGGAAGGAAGTGGAAGCACTGGTGTGTCTCATCTATGCTGGCAAAATGGTGACCAAGAAAATCACCCAGTCAGTTTTCTTGCCCTAGTTATATGCAGCATAAAACTAGTTTTTAGGAAGATCTTACATAGATTCAATTAGTGGCTGTTCAAATTCTTAGTTCCACTAGTTGTATTTTAGACACTAAAGGGTGAGTTAGATAAAAGCATAAAATTCATAAAGCAGAAGGGAAGCATGGTAGAGTCTTTATAAGAAAGAGAATTTGTGATCTAGTTTATGCTGTGTTTTAATACTGCCCTTGTTTCTTGCAGATTACAAGCAACAAAATGAAATCAAACCTTAACCGCTCTTGCAAAATGAAGCGTGATTTTGATTGTACGTCTGTTCATGCTGGGTTTGCCTCATTGAAATGTGCTGTGGAGAAAACAAGGCTGGAAAAATCCTGCCCCTCGAATTATGAGGAAGGCTCTTGTAAAAGCTGTGCAGAAGAACACCAAAAAATACTCCTTAGTGACTCATACCATGCAGCCACCAGAAATCTAGATCTTGAAGATGGAAAAAGACGTATACATAACAAAGAAAACAACCAAGTAACCCAGAGACTTGATGAATGTATCTGTGAAATGGAGGCAATGGAAAGCAGTAAACTACATGAGGACAGTGGTTATTCCTCTCCCTTAAGTACTCCATATGCTGATGCAATAGAACATGAGGATAGTTTACCTTTGGCCGGGAATCTCTGTGACACACCAAAACATTGTCTCATGAATAACCAAAACAAAGAACAGTTTTCAAATAAGACACTATTTCCAGTAGTCCATTATGAAGAAGTGATTTGCTCAACTTTGAAAAAAAGTGGTAAAAGAAACCTCAAGTCTTGGGCTGCTGTAGATAGAATTGTTTCTAGGGGAAAAATTGAACTTTGTAACTTAATTGGAAAGAAAATGGGGCTGGATAGAATAGACATTCTTGCTGAACTCTTCCAAAAGAACCTGAAGCATATATTAGCAAACATTTTAAGGCATCTCAGCGAGATGGATTTAGTAAAGTAAGTATATTGATGTCATTGTATTTCACTGGGAAAGGAAGAAACCTAATCAGATGCCTTAATGTTTTATATATGGGGCTTGTGTTTATATGGGGCTTGTGACATTTACTCAATGTTTAGTATTATGTGTTAATATATTAAAACATGAATTGACAATGTAAGCCATGATACATATGGAGAATGTGTCTTTTCCCTAGAAGGCAAATTAAAGATTACACTCTGAACATGTTCTATCTTTACATAGAAAAAGAAAGATTAGTTATTCTTGCTATTAAATACATTTTCTAGAAGGCAACTGATATGTTTGTAATGTCGTTGCAGTTTTGCCAAAGTCAGCACAACATGGCAGAAGATTCTACAAGAAGATAAATGGATTTTCCAAATGTATAGCAGAGCTGTGAAAAACCTTTCTGTAAGTTTCTGCACTGAGCTCTCAGTGGTTTTCTGCTATTTTAGGTCTCCTCCTAGCCTTAAGAGATCACAGAAGAGTTTCTTAGATTGGAAACTGTCACTGGAGTGTTTGAGTTTGTCCTGTTACTGTGCCCTGTCTCAAGTGTTGCTAGTTACATCAGTGACTTTGGGGGCCCCGAGGAAGGTTGCCTGAGAAGGTGACCCAAGGAGAGATGCAGATGCTCTTAAGAGCTTCCACATGTCCTGTGTTACAGGGAAAGGCATCAAGGAGAGAGTCATTGCCAGCACAGCCCACTGGGCAAGCCCTACAGACTCTCAGCAGAGGCTTGCTTGCTTCAGCATCCCCACTGGTCCAGAAGGGAGAGAGTCAGAGATAAACCACTCCGTTGGCTTTGTGATTCAGGGGCTCTGTTTATAGCAGTAGTCTCTGAAGTCTCTGAAGCACCATGCCTGCTATGGAAAACCGAAAAGCTTTTTGCAGTATGAGCTATTCCTAATGCCTCTTTGTCCTATGAAATAAAAATACTAGGTCCATTCACACTAGCCTTGCATTTTATCGAGTCAGGACTCTTAAAACAGTAGGAGTGTTCTTCCATCTTGAGAGATGGAGAGACAGACAACAAACAAAGGCTTAGAATCTGCCACAGGATGAGGTTGTCAACCAGTCTGAGTTTTATGTAGGATTTTACAGTGCCATCAGTACACCACTGAGTATTCATCCCATAAAGTTTGATTGCTTCCATTCTGTTGTATGCTTTTTTGTTTAACTTAAACTGGAAACTTGGAAAATTGGTGGGTGGAGTCTATTTTTCACAAAGAAAGCTTCAGGCATTATTGTTTACTGTAAAGAATGGGAAGTACTGATTTTTGCTTTAAAAAATTATGGATAGGTTACATGCTCTGCCTAAATAATTTGTGTTATATGAAAGGATTTTGAGGATTTATGAGGATTACATAATACAAGATGGTTGGTTTTGAATCAGGAACTGGGGAGATGTTCTATGCATTTGTAACAAGTGACTCTGAAAGTTATGGTAAAATCAGTAACCCTCCTCGGTGTGATGCTTTATCATTGGAAACCCAGAGGAAGGATCAAAAATTACTTGTTGACTTCTCTTAAACAAAAAACACAGTATCAGGTAAGTTCTCAAATTTAAGTCTTTGTTTTTCTTTTCATCAGAACAACACTATGGCACCAGAGCATGCTGCAACAAGAGACTACATCCTCTACAGAGTGTCCTTAGCTTCCATTCAGAAAGCAGCCCCACCAAAAAACTTGAACAAAAAAACCACCAGGTCCAAAGCATGTAAGAATCACAGCAGGCTCATGGAGTTTTCTGAGGTAACTGGTGATTTCCATCAATTTTTAATTTCTTACATGTTTTCTGGAGAACAAACACCTCGTAAAGCATATTTTTAGAAGCAGTATCTCCAATTTCAAGTACTTGTAATTCTTATTAGTGTGGCTGCCAAATTTTGCTTAGTGCACTTATTTTAGGACAATGTCAGAAGCTAAGTGGAGAATATTGATATACAGGGATGTTCTACATCCTTTTTTTTCCTTCTTACAAATTTCACATAGTGGTTTTTGGGTTTTTTTGCTTAAATTTTGTCTTGGTCAGATTTGAAAAAAATTAGTCATTTCCTGTTAATTTTCATGAGTTATAATGATTCACATGTTTTCCAGACAAGCACTATCACAAAAACTGTCAATTTTACTTCAAAACTGAGGGACAATTGAAAAAAAGGACCAAAGATTTAATAATTAATAATTTTTGAAAAAATAAGCAATGCGTATTTCTTTTAATCATTTTATGGGTTTTTTTGCCAACCACTTACCTGGCACTAAAATTACTTTTTTAGCTACATATTTATAATGTGTCACTCACTTGGAGTTGTCAATAACTGCCAACAACCTGTTTCCCTTCACCTTGTTATTTTTCTCAAATTGTCATTTTTTTAACATACTTGCAACATAGACTTGGACCTGTATAAGACTTTAAAAAAAGCTCATTGAGTTATTGCTTGTTAATAAGCAAAAGATTCCGTTTTATGCTCAAGCTCAAAAGTCTTATTCTGCAAATTGATGCAATGAGAGAAGATGGAAAGTATAATCAAGATGCTCTGATACTACTATATTGGATTTTGTAGCATTAGGAATGTAAAAGTACAACTGTTCAGTAGGAGTCTAAAATTTTATTCCTGATATATACGTCTATACACAACCACATCACCATCCTTGAATGACATTTGGAAGATTCAGAAAGGCTGTTATATTTACTGCTTTTGATTTAGCCTGTCCTTTAACTTCTAAATTTTAAGAATTTAAAATTGGCTAGCTATTCCAGTACAAAATACCTGCAATTATAGACTGATTATTCCTGTTCAGTCTCTATCAGAACTTGATGCAACAAGAATTAGGCCAAATTTTTATTTCTCTCTCTACACTAGGAGAAGTTATAACATGTTTTATGGCAGTTAAATAATATCAGAAAGTGTTTAGAGAGTGTATTTACCCTCTGTTTATGATTTTCTCTGTGTGCTTTTTCCAACAGGCTGCCAGGAACTTGAAAAACACTGAAAGCCTTAAGGCTTGCCATCGCTGTGGCTCACCAGCCAAGTATGACTCCTACCTCCAAAGAGCAACGTGCAATCGTGAAAGTTGTGGCTTTGACTTTTGCACCAAGTGCATGTGCAGCTACCACAGCTCCAGTGACTGTGTGAGCAGCAAACCAGTGAAACACAACTCTACCACAGGGCCGCTTCCTGGGACTAAGAAAAGCAAACAGAATCTAAGGAGACTGTGATCCATCCCTCCCAATACAAATTGGCAAATGTCCCATGGAAGTTTTTTTTAGTCATCCGCAAAGAGAATGCTTTCTACTGTTTCATATTCATGAAAATGGTTAATTCCATTATTCCTCTCTACTATTTAATCATCCTGCTCAGAAGGGTTTTAAAAGCATTTCTAGTGCTGTCAAGTGCGGTGTGTGAAGCCCCTTTTAATGTGAAAATATGAGGGAGTCTAGATTTTATGATTTTTCAAAGCTTTACCTTTGATTTTAAAATGTCAACATTCATAATACCATTTTCTCTGATGGCTTCTCTTCTGTGAATCTTAAATTGCTTTCTTCATTTCTTCTTTCAGAAAGTGCAGGTTTCCTTGAACCTTTTCCAAGTCAAAAAAAAAGTACTGTATGTTGGCTATACTGCTAAAAAATACTTTGACTTTTTTTTGAAATCGTAATCTAATTTTAATATTTGTATATATTTGTAAATATTATTCATATTTGTCTTGTAAATGTGAAAATAAATGGCTATTCTCAATAACTTGGTTGGCAAATCTGGCCTTCCTATTTATCATCCTAAAATAATGCTTCTCATCCTCTCTTTCCAGGTTTTTTAGTATGAGCTTCTTAAAGTTGTTGGTTTAACAAAGTGCAAGTCCTCCTGCGTTTGTGTAAAATGTGGCTTCAAAATTGTCATGCTGTATTCTTGCAGCTTACCGAGGCTCTCAGCAGTAATTGCCCATAGTGTCAAAAGTGCCAACACCTCCTTTTCATTTCAATGGAAATTTTTCTACTGGCTGAATTTATGCTGCTGTTGCAGAACTAGGTCACTGTCAGCAAAATACTCCTGATTCCACAGTAAAGAAAGGCAAGCTTTCAAGAAATAGACTAATAATTTTGTGGAATTATCTGGGCTGGATTTTTTCCTCATTGGTAAGTAAATTACAGGCTAGGAGGATGGCACTGTAGGTCCTGCTTCTTGAACTATAGTGCATATAGTGACAGGACAAGTGGGAATGGCTTCAAAGTTAGGAGAGAGTAGTTTTAGAATAGATATTAGGAAAAAAAAAATTACCGTGAGGATGGTGAGACACTGAAACACTTTTCCTAGAGAAATTGTGGATGCTCAACTCTGGAAGTGTTTATGGAGCTCTGAGCAACCTGGTCTAATGAAAGGTGTCCCTGGCAGCAGAGGGGTTGGAATGAGAGAGTGAGGATGATGGGTGTTACTACTAGTAGGTTCCCCAACCAGTGCTGATTAGAGTGATTTATGTGCCAAAGGTGTGAAAGTAGATGCAGATTGTTGTTAATGTCTCTGCTGAGCCTGTCTTGGACCTGCCTTTGATATGCAATCGGTGAGTCATACCTAGGGCAAGAGCACAGCACTTGCCATATGGAGATCAGTACTCCTCAGCTACTGCAACTGTTGTCAAAAACTACTTTCAGAGTCAGCGGTTGGCAGCCCCAATGACTTTGCAGGAATGTGATAAGCTTCTTACCCACTCTGCATACGCCTTTCGGATCTACAGAGGGTGATAAATACCTGCAGGCTGCCGGAGTCTCCTGCCTGGCTGGTGCAAGTACAGATTTCTCCCAGTTATTTACTTATCTCTAGGAATGGCTCTGCCTGGTAAGGAAGGGTGGGACGTTTCTCTGCTCTGTAAATTGCTGTGTCTAGCAGCTGTTCCCCCAGCTTGAACAGCTGTGAAGACAGATTATTCCTTAACTTCATCCTAACCCTAGCTGGGAGACAGGCAGAGGTAGGCATTTAGGACTTTCTGAAATCAATTTTGATTATCTGCGTTTTGCAGCTCTTCTAACTTGCACTTAGTATGCTGTCCTGAAAAACCCAAGGAACTACTCGAGGTGCTTACACTGTTCTGCAAATCATTAAAGGCAATTTCAGCTCTCACCACAGCAAGGAGAGAAGCTGAAGAGAAGTGCCTGATAGAGATGATAGAATCACCTGTATAAATAGGGACACGTTTGGATGCACTTACCAGTTTAATATATCCTCCAGAAGAAGCCTTTGAGCTCTGAGGACTGTGGGACATGTAAGAGCCAAAATAAAAAAAAGAGCAACTCTCTTACTTCAACTCTGCAACAGCTGGCACCTTAGCCCACCTGGTCACCTTGGAACCTGATTTCTAACGTGTGGCAAAACTGCAGCATGTACCAGATATGCTCTCACTAGCCAAAGGTTTCACTGCAAGGAAGCAAAATTTTAACATGTTGAATGGGTTTAAAAAAAAAAAAAAAAAAAAGCGTTAATAGTTCTGTCAGTGACCACTCAAAAAAAGTTCTGTTTATTTAGCCCTAGAAGATAAAGTCTGTCCTGACTCCGAGAGTTTAAAAAGAAGGAATCTAAACTAAGATTCTAAATAAGAAGTCACTTCCCACCTCCCAAAGCCAAGGACTGAGAGCCCTTTTGAGGAACTTGTGCTGTAGTATAGAGATTTTTTAAAATGAAATTGTTGTGGAAAGGGAAAACCACGAGATGGTGCTCTTGTCTCACTCACGGCATGAAGCCGGAGTCATTGAGTTCCTTTTACAAGGGTCACAGAAAGTGTATTCCCTCCACCTCTGCTAACTGTAGCTGTAGATCTAGTTACTACAGTCACGGGGAATGAGATTAAATCTGCAACTAAAAGAAGAGAACCCAAACCTTGAATTCAATTACTGATTTTTACGTTTGTTTCAAACATATTTGTGTAGGATATGTACACATTTGGGAAACTTAAAATATGCAGGAGCCTTTCACAAAAGCTTGTCGTGCTGCAAAATGCATGTGTCTTCTTCAATGAGTGACTAACTGCCCTAAACATGGCATTTACTTTGCTCACCTTGTACCCTTGTAGTGACAACTGGAGAGCAAAGTCACCACTCCTAAGCAGTGGGTGCAAGTTGTCCCGTGAAGCCATCAGAGCAGGTCTGGAGCAAGCAGCAAACAGATTTGCCGGGGACTGGACATGGTGTTCCTGATTGATGGAGGTTTGGTGAACAACTCCCCAGCACAACAGCTATGGTGTCCCCTTGACATGTCTTCTGGCAGGAGCTAATGGTGCCAACTTGCAAAATGTCTAACAGGCATAGCATGCATACGTCACTTCTTGTAGAGTACCTCCACTGTGCTTAGGAAGGGCTGGCATTTCGAGCTGAAATGACTTTACCTGAGTGCAAGGGTGGACCAGGCCATTACTGGTGGTAGATGTTTGATTTTGGAAGACACTTGCCGTGATTAAAAGATCCTCCTTCTAACATTTGAAATTTGGAGCAGAGGATGAGGAGATACAGAGGTCCACAACTCCTGTCAGCTTTTACCTAAGGATATACAAATTGTCAAGTCCACTCAACTTTAGTATAACCTTGTCAGATTGGTTTCTCCTCTGAAGTAGTCTAGAGGAACTTAAGGGTAAAGGTCAAAACATAAACATAGTGCTGATATTCCCAACACAAAATAAAAGCAGCTAGGTTCTATGAGCCTGCTGGCACATGCAGCAATAGTTGTGGTATCCCAGTGGTGGAACAGACATTGTAGTGGCCACTGAGATGGTTCAGCAGCAGCTCAGGTTTTGTCCCTTAAGGTTTAATATTGCTCTGATTTTTGCATTCAGAGATGCCTTCGTGGGACCTCAATCCAGCATTCTGTCTGCAGCCATCAGCCAGCTGCAATGTCGGGGCCAGTCCAGGGCCTGAAGGACAGCCCTGAGGATGTCCTGTGGCCACTCACGTACATGGCTGTGAAGAGGAAGAGCCCTGCCCTTCCACTGCCCTACTTCTCACCTCATAAATGCTAGTTTTTGGGAGGTGCTAGTAGTACTGTTGCCCTTGGCTGGTGTAACTGTGCCAGGACACAGCTGAAAAACAAAGGCCTCTGGGCATTTGATGTTTCCTTGTAGCCAGACCACGACAGTAATGGTGCATACTGGTTTGGGGTAAAAAAACCTCTCTGGCTTCCTCAGGCCCCCAACTCAGACTCACACTGAGAGGGTCAGGGGTGTCTCTAACTTACAGTATTTGCTGTGGGCATATAAAGGCCAGGCAGCCCCCAGCTGCTGGCAGAAGAGCTGGACTCAGGATACACTCCTGCATGTTTCAGGAGGAAGTACGGCTCTTCCAGGGCTAAGGCATGGCAGCTACAGCTTCACATGAGGGACGTGGGATGGGTACAGCTGTGGTGGCCACCACCTCCCAAAACTCCCCTCTGTTTTCTGCCTGTACCAGCTCCATGCCCACCAGAGTGCAGTGCCCCTGCTCAGCAGGGATGAAAGCTGCTTCCAGAGGCTTCACGGGAGCTGGATGATGCATGAATCATAATACAAACAAGATGACACAAGAGCTTTGAGACTTACCTCTCGTGTTTAGTGTCATTTTCTGAGGGTCTACCTTGGCTAAGTTAATTACATTCTACAACAGATTTTTGTTAGTCATATGTAGATCTAATTTTCAAGATTGTCCCTAGGTACCAAATTAGCAGAGAAAACATCAACTGCAATTTGCTTACAAACTTACTTTAAACACCAGCTGCTTGTAAAAATGCATATAATGTTTTTCAATTAAAAACTCTGTGTTGCCTTAAAATATTTGCAACAAGTGGCATAATAATACATTTACTCTCAGCAACACATTTATTTATGTACCCATAGATATAAAATCTGTGTGCCCGTAGGAAATCCAGAAAGTTTGAGTTGCTTCTTGTCCCTTTCCTTCTTTCTTTATGGCACATCATGGTTGTGTAAAAAGTTGTGATACTAAACTGTAGCAGGAAGAGCTCTCTGAAACAGGGTAAAAAAAACCCATGTAAGCTGTCATATGTTTAAAGTAAGTAAATCAGTGGGAATACTACAGGACGTCCAATCTCACTGTATATATTTTAGTAATGGTTTTGGCAAAGTAGTTCACATTTGCTTTGACCTCCTCACCTCTGTTAAATAGCAGTTATATGCCCAGTATTTGTACTTGATATGCAAATGTAAAATATATAAAATAAAGGGGTCGCAATGTCCTACACCACAACCACAGACATGAATTAACCATGTAGTAGTTAACGAGTAAACTTTTTAGTATTTCTGTTTATACTCTCAGCCTGCTGATACTCATAGAGTAATTCTCTTGTCAGTACTGATAATCTTCACTCTTCTCAACACTCTTGTAAATAGCTTATATCCTGAAGGCTGACTTTCTTAAAAACATTAAGGCAACTCTTTTACTGTTTAACATATCAGAACAGAAGACATATTCTTTCCTTGGAGTTACAATCAAGAGCAAAGTTTTCACTGTTCAGATAGAATCCTTTATCCTCACTATAGCAAGGTTTTCACAAAGTTTCTGGCGTAGATGGTCATTCAATATATTGCATTATGTTTACATGCCAGTCTCAAATATGTTTAAAATTCTTTCAGATTTCCTATCAGTATACATTAGCACTAAAGCAAATTAAATGCCTTTTTTGTACTTATTTTCTGCATATCAATTTCTTAAATTCTGGTGACCAAAATCAAAGGTACCAGTTGTGCATGTTTTAAGAAGATTTGTATTTTATGTTACCTGGTGCTCAAACAAGCAAAGAAACTTCTGGAATTTGAGGATTTGTCTACATAAGAAAGATTACTGGTTTAATTTGTTAATGTTTGAAACTGGGTTACTTATATTTATGAAATAATACATAGAGAGATACAGACATAGATATACAAAAGATATGTATGAAATTATAGTACTAGGCTCAGCTTGTGCCTCAAACACCTTTAGGACCAAGAAAAGATCAGAGGAAACAAATATCTTTTTTTTTATAATACAAAATTCACCTTTTGAAGCAATTTCTTACTACAGATAAGTGATGTACACTTGTACAGCCCTCTTAAGTCTGCATCGCATATTCATTGCTTTTATTTCTGATAAAACCAGAAATTTGTACTCCTATATAGAACCAGGATAAAAATTTATCCATGCTAACTGAGCTGAAATAGTTGTCATTCCAAGTGAAAATACCTGTGACTTGACTAGCGGATTAGGCTTCCAAAGTTTAACAGATATTAATTATGGAGAGGATTGTAAAGGCTAAATATTGCTTTTCCTTTTCTATCATTCCTGAATAAACTAAGTATATGATTTAATATGGGCTTACAAGGACTATAAGCTAAAAAGAAACAGCCATCAGCTATATTACTATTTATTTCTGTTCCTTTGATCTTAAATTAGTAGATTTTTTTTTCAGAGAAATCATTAAATAAAATTGTAAAGTTCAAAAATATTTCTGAATGTTCTCACTAGAAAGTCTCTGTAAACTGTTGTGCTAGGACCTAGTTCCAAGTAGGGACATTATACAATAATTTTTTGAGGTACTCCGTTTAATTTTAATTGCAGAATGTTAGACTTATATTTTTTTCCCTTTTTCAAAATGTAAAGTGTTTTATTAAAGCTTTCTTTTTTTAATTTCTAATCTTATTAAAATATATAAAGAACATGAAGGAAAACTGAAGGTATATCTTCTTATCTGATAATTTGCATTTTTCAATGAGGTTTGAGCCTCTTTTTTTTTTCTTTTTCATTACCTCAGGCCCTTTCAAAGAAAGGGAGAGGGAAACATTATGCCAGCTCTTTGTTCAATCTATCTTTCACTTTTATTCGCATTTAACAGAAATTTCTGCGGGAACTATGCTGAAAAGACATCAGTTGTATAAACTTGTGAAAAGTAAATTGTGAAGTACGAAAAATAACATATGTATGCCATGTCTTTGTTTCTAATAAAAAACATACAAACTAGAAATAATGCAATTTGGCTTTCAGTTTGTAATCCAGCTTCCAAGGGTTAGAGGGGAAATACATGGTTATTGTTTGTTACACAGCCTACAATATTTGGGGAAATGTTTAATCCAGTATGATAAAAGGTATTTGCTTTAAAAAATCAGATTTTAAGCTGATGTAGGTGAAAGTAGAGTGCTCTCTTTCAGGCCACCCCAAGTATCACACTTTGCTGGTGGTGAACTGTACACCCAGTAGAAAAAGTTTGAAGGATTAGAAATCAAAACAAGTCAAAAAATATTTTGGTTACCATCTCTAAGACTTGTTCAAACCCAGCAAGAAATCATTTTAAAAATTAACATGAAGGCAGGAAACGTGATCCAAAAGGCTTCTCCTTAAGCTTGCCCTTAAGGGCATGAAAGGAGCTCAATACAGGATTGTAAAACACAGCCTATGGGCAAGAAATTGATCCATAAATCTTTGTAAATTAAGCCAGTATTTGTGTTACTGAAAAATGGATTTCATCTGCTGGTGAACTCAGAACATTCACAGGCATGATATATCCTCTGTATGAGTTTGGTTTAGAGATGCTGCTGCATTGTATCAGAAGCTGCTGCAAAATTGCCACAAAAACCCTACTGAATGGATTTTCATTCAGTAGGATTTTTGTGTCCTTCTAGTGTCAATGTGTTTTGCAGGTAATAAATGCTAACTCTGAGGAAGATGAGAAAGCATCATAATAATTTTTGTATTAAGCCTCAGTTAGCATGCCTTAATTTCCAATTAAGAGTAGTAGTAGCATCATGTAGGTTTTTATTTATGCTAAAATTTAAACACCATGAAAAGAACCTAGAATATATAATTTGGGAGATCTGAGAGATCAAACAATATAGTCCAGAGAGTACAGGACTTGTCTATAATGAGACTTTATTTTCTTCTTTATATGTGCCATGTAATTTTAAATTGTTGATTTAAAATGTGCAATTTTAATGTCATCAGCGGCTTAATATTTCCTGAATTTCATCACCTTATTCTTGCAATGCTGATGGCAAATTTCAATGCTTTTCAGAATATTCTACTATCTTTCAAGCTAAGATTTTCTGAGTCAGAAAGTTAATCTCCCACAAGGTTGTCTTACAGAATAACCACGGGGAGTAACTCCAAAAGAAAAAATCTTATTTCCAACAGCAAAGTTCCAGTAAACCTCTCTGCACCCCAGAGAATTCAGAAATTATGAAATGGAACAAAAGTTGCCATCTGGAAGCTTAGTATTTGTTATTTGGAGTCTGTCAGTGTAATGTCGACATCATGAATGCTTGTGACATTAAACACCGTACAGCTTGAGGGAGGCCTGAGTCGAAGCCTAGTCCCTCCTTAACTAGTAAGTACTTGTCGAAGAGATTCTTTTTGCATATAAAACTAGTACTCAGATATCTCTTGCCTTCTGTATGAGTATGTAATGACGGTGTGCTTGTAGACACCTTCTCTTTTTACTTTTCCAGACTTGTGATTTCTCTGCCCATGCTCTGAACCAGCAGGTAGCATGACAGGTTCTATCCAAAACCAGGCCTGCAACTGATTTAGCACCATCCTGAATGCAGGCCAGTGAGTTCAGGATTGTTTCTTGGCTTGTCTCTTTACACTGGTACGACACAGGGATGCCCACAGGCATGGGTATCGTGTGCAGCCCATTCCTCTCCCATCCCATCATTCTCGCAAGCAGGTACTGCATACACAAGTCTCCTGCTCTCAGCTTACAGCACTCTGGCACACAAAGCTCACAGCAGGAACAACGGAAATCATATACTCTTATTTTAACCCAAGACGGGAAGGCTTGGTTGTCCTCTTGGACAGAATCATGTTTAGAGCAAATAAGAGGTGAGTTTCTAAAGAAAATTGTAAGTAATTTTGTATTCCCCCATTTGTGCTCAGCCAGAGGCGGATGGGAACAGGCTGGTAGGGAGTGGTGCTGTTTTCCAACACTGTATAAACACTCCCCCAGTAGTGCTTCCCTGCTCAGGCTGCTTCCTCCCTAGCAGCATGGAAAGTGTAACCACCCACCTTCACACCATTGGAACCATGGTGTCCACTCCATTTCCTGATGCAGCTGAAGACTACACTTTCAAATTTTGAAATAATTAGTATGGATAATATCTTAAAAAAAAAAAAAAAACCACACAAAAAACACTAAAAGAACCCAAACAAACAAACAAAAAAACAAACAAAAAACAAACAAAACAAAAAAAAAAAAAAAAAAAAAAAAAAAGAGAGA